>JASAND010018826.1:0-23889 GCA_030248195.1 Trissonchulus latispiculum
CCATTGAGGTCTTGTCAGGAAACTTAAAAGAGACTGCCGAGTTAGCTGCAGAAAGATTGCCCCAAGTCACCGGGTACATCATTTCCACTGGAAACCTTCCCACTCACCTGTAGTTTTATTCACCTGTAGACTTAACCCTGTAGTCATTTGAGTTGGTTTCGAAATCCCCGTGTTGCAGAAGACATATAAAAATCCGTCGTAACTTCAGATATCCAACTATTAAACTTCTCTGGATAACTGGCCATGACAAAGTATTCCTTCTTCCTACCCCGTTTCCGAGTTTTTATTATCTTTTCGACCCAGTAGGAGTCGACTTTTGCTACTTTTTGTAACTCTTCGGGATAGAATAGGCCCTGTATTTGGCCTAGCTAGGCAGGGTCTTCTAGCTCGTACATTCCGCTTGGGTGAACCGACCTAATCTTAAAAGCTCTTCTGACCAATTTGGAAGATAGCCTTTCTCAAACCTCCTTTGGTCTTACTTATTCGAACAATATCGCCTACCTCGAAGTGCTTGCGTAGTCTGTTGCTTTTCCCCAGGAATATCTCCCTCACTTTCCTCTCATTCTCACGCTTCGATGCCTCACTCGGTGTCATTTTAATTGTGTGATGTTTTGAGTTATTGTAGCCGCTTACGAAACTCTGAAGAACGTGTAGGTACCTGTAGTTCCTTGTTCGCGTAAAGTACCCATATTTTTGTCTTCAGTGTTCTATTAAACCGTTCAAAGATGCTGCATTTTATGTCGGGGTTATTACAGGTGTAGTAGCGAATGTCCCTTGACTTTAACATGTTTTGAAACTTTTTGTTTACTGAAACTCTTTCCCTCGGTCACTTAATACCTTCTGGGGTTTTCGTCCCTGAGCTAGAATATTCTCAAATGCCGCTGTGATGTCAGCCCCCGATTTGCCTTTTACGGGCTCTACCCAGGCGTACTTGCCAAACCATCTATACAAGTGAGTAGGAAGTGGTAGTTGTCATTTTGATCAGCTAGGTTTGCCATGTCTGCCATGGTCAATCTGCCATTGTTCATCAATATCGTGGAATACATATCTAAGATGGGGATACTTTCCTTTATGGGTTTGTGGACAGAGTAGGTATACCCTTTGCTGAGCTGATCGCTTTACCTGTCCTTGAGGAATACCTGCCCTCTCTGCCAAAGAATTTATCCCAGAAAACGCTGAGGTTGGGTGGGATCGTAGTACAATTTGGTTAAAAGGTCTTCCATTTTAGTTTTGTTAGTGTTTGCTGATAATCCGGCTTACGCTTTTGTTTCTGTTCGCCTTGTTTGTTATTTGCACCCGTTGTACGAATTTGTTTCGGTTTTCGTTTGTTGCTAGTTGTTTGCTTTCGTCCCGTTCCGAATTGGAGTCTCTGTCTTACTTTTCGTATTCGCTCGACCGTATCAGTAATAGATGGAGTTCCTTTTATTGCTTCCCACCGCTGTCGATTGCCGATAAACTCCCTTGGAACATTACTTTCTCTCAGAGCCTCTGCAAATAATTCCCAGCCTCTGGCCGGAGAAAGTGACTTGCGATTGCGGACAAAGTCGTGGATTAGGTCGAAGATTCTAGAACCCGGCTCGGATTTACCTTTGTACTTAGGTCGAAGATTCTAGAACCCGGCTCGGATTTACCTTTGTACTCTATCTCCCCCTTTTGATTAACTTTGAAATCAGAAATAGACTGGACGAAGTCAATGAGGTTTTTCCCTTTACTTTGGAGAGTTATGGGTAGAGTGGAGACAATGTCGGGAAGGGCGGTTGGTTCTGTAGTGGTTATATCTAACTTATAGGGCTTTTCGGCTGGAAGGGCCGTCTTCTATAGTTGGCCTGTTGGTACTTTTTAAGCTTCGTATCGGCAGACTGTTTGCTTTTTAGCTTGTCCACGACCTCTTTTTCTAAAATTTCCTGGTGCTGATCGAATTCTTCAGGCTTTACTAAGATTGAGTACTCCATTATTTTATAAAGCTGCTTGCAATACCACCGGCTAATTTCAATTAGAGGGCCTAGGAGAGCGGGAAAGAAAGCCACCGTTCTGAACAATAATTTGCTTCTTATCCTTAAAGTTTTATTTTCTTGTCCCGGAGAGCTCGCAGTGTATTCACGTGTTTACGCAACGCCCTTTTGTCTGCTTCGGACGGTTCCACATTCCATGAACAGTACGTTCTCAATACAGTCTAGGATTTTTTTTTATTTTTTTTTTTTTTTTTTTTTTTTTTTTTTTTTTTTTTTTTTTTTTTTTTTTTTTTTTTTTATATAAAGGGAGAAAGTTTCGATATTGCGTCAGTCTGACTTGATCTGTCGTCGCGAGCGGTCGTTTGTTAAGTGCGCTAAAAATAGACTGGTTAATTGTTAAACGAATTGAAGATGGGTCTACTACAAATCATTTTAGGTAACTTTGGAGAATATCATCGTTGCAGCTGTGGTAAAAATTTTAACAGCGATAAAGCCATGTCTAAGCACGTTAATGAGGCACACAATCCAAAATTTACTCCGAAAACCAGGAAACTATACCCACTGCCCAGGCTATCAAAGACAAGTGAAGAGAGACATAAGAGACTCGATTTGTATATTGAAAAAAACATCTCTAAATTCGGACCAAGCAGTAAGGTTATATTAATGTCTAAGTTTGAGAAATGGTTTTAAATCTTAAAGTTGCTATGAAAATTACGAAAAATAATTGTTAACGCTAACATTATAGATATGCTGTATAGAAATGCCTTAAAAATCAAAAAAATATCAGAATTGGAAAATAGAAAAAATAAAAAACCCACTAATGGGCCGACGCCGGGTCCCAAGCCCCGGGGTAAGAACTCAGAGGGGTGGTGGTGATGGGACAAGGGTGAAGAACACAAGGAAAAGAAGGCTCAAGGGTGGTGACGTCATACAGTACAAACCTATGTTCTAGGGTGGGAGGGAGTGGGAGGGAAAATTTGGGATTGGGATTGGGGCATGAAACGTGCACACTATACTACTATGATCGGTAAGATCGGTAATTAATTCAGTAAAAAATGAGACGTGCTCATTGTGGGGATCGAACCACGTAGCTTCGGTCCGATGACTAACAACCAAATAACATTTTTAGGTGTTATATACATTGAGACTATCGCTTGCACATTCCCCCAGGCATAACTATTGATTTTTTGACCAAAACCTGAAATATTGGATGGATGTATGTAAAGGTAAAGTTGTAAGCTTAGCATGTAAGCTTATACTGAGCTAACGAAAAGTTGAATTGAAAAACGGATTTCAGATTCCTGCTCAGCGCCCAGAAAAACCCTTTTATGCAAGTTTTCAGAAAATGCTTTTCAAAAAATTTTTCGATTCTTCCCCTTGGTTCTCCCATACCATACTAAAATTTAAAATTTATTAAATTTTAAATTTTTTGAATTTTTGAATTCATTAGCCTCTAGTGAGCACCGATACAAAATTTCAAAGTCTATATTGATCAAAAACTCTAAAGCTAAGACTTTATCCGTTTATCCACACTCTTACTCTTATTTATTAGGCTGGGGACATCATTTGCACGATAATGGCTGACCCCTCACAATTTGGACCCCAGTGACCACCCCCCACAAATGAGTTAATGTGTTGAAGTCAAAAACGTTCTATCAGCAGCTGGCCACTTTCGAGTTCAACACATAAACATACAAGCGAGTGATGGTACACAAATGTGTACTAGGTACTCATTTGTGGGGGTCACTGGGGTCCAATTTGTGGGGGGTCAGCCATTATCGTGCAGATGATGTCCCCGGCCTTAATAACTAAGACTGTAACGCTTGTCACACTCTTAGCTGTTATGTACTCTTGATATTACCCTGTCTTCAACCTCTCTCCCTGTGCAAACAGAGGAATGGTAAATACGAGAAGGCAAATTTGGCACTCACCTAGCCAGCCGTTGGGCAATGCCATCCTCAAAGGGAGTTCGACCCACCCAAGAATGAACGATCATGACTCCAGGACCAGCCGGAACGGATCGGGGTCGAGCAGCAAATCCCTCAAACACTCTGTCGCCGATGCGGTACTCGACCAATTCCGTTTCGATGGGAATATTTCGCTCTTTGCCGCACTTCATCTGACAACCACCGCCAAGACCAAACAGTATCAACAGCTGACAAGGAAGCCAACCTGTCATGGTTAAACCTTTCTGAAGAAGAAAATAGTTTCAGTATAAGCCTAGTATGTCTCTCAGAAACCTGTACCGAGGACTGCTAACTGCATTGGTTAATGGCAAAACATTTCCTTTGCCAAATGCCTTGCATTTGTTTGCAATTTTACAGATAGATCTGTTAAACTTTAAACTAAGATGAAGTATAACATGCTTATCCGTAGTGTAAGCTGGCCAAAAGACATCACAAAAAATGCTGGTTCAATAGTGGTAACAGAAACGATTCCCAAAAAACGAGATTTTATGAGGACTCTAGAGGTATAATCTAATCTAAATTTGCAATTAACTATTACAGTTGTGGTAAACTTTGAAACTAGCAATTAAACAGCACAAATATGAATATTGAAAACTGGACTGAGAAACAAGTTTGCAGTGTTGTCAATGTTTGGTGCAAATTGTCGAACTGACACTGACATTGAGAAACATCTGTTTGTGCAGTGCACTACTAGTCTTCTTCTAAATCTGGTCCGATTAAAGTAAAACTTTCTCTATGCTCTCGTACTGCACAAACTTTCGTTCTACGAAAGTAATAAATGTATACAACATTCAAGAACTGCAGTATGAACGTGGGCGTTGTAATACAAACAGTAGTACAGAAACAAGCAAGATTTTTGTGCAAAATGTGCCTGATTTGATTACGAATATTTGTGGTAAATATAGGCCTGCTGCGAGTGTGTAAGCTTTGTTTGAGAAAATGTGTTTATGCTCAATTTTATCGACATTGAAGCCTTCCTGTATGGTCGAGAAGTTTATACCTCAGATGTAATGCTTAAATACATATATATGTGGCTTAGGTAGCAATGAGGGAGGATAAATGATTCTTCATGCTTGAGCTCTTAAGCTTATGGTTAGTGTCAGTAGTGTTGCAGTAGCAATTTTATTTTATTCATTCATTTGTCATAAAAAAAGCAAAATTAAATGTGATGAACTTTTACTAAAGCAAGAATTACTTCATTTTTTTTCGCTACGTGCCACACCCCAGTCGCTTTCGCTTGCAGGGGTAGTGCCGGATCCAACTTTATTGTTTAAAATAGGAGACGGGAGAAAAATCCGGCACTGAATAATTGCTTTCTGCAATTATCCGAGGCGTCATCAAGGCTACTGCCGCAGCAGAAGTGGACACGCTGCTAGCTGTGCATTCGTGCTCACCCATTGGCTCCACCAAGAAGGGTTTCCCCTCCAAGACGGCCAATTCCTTGCAAATCTCGGTAATCACATAAGAAATCATATTGGGAGGGAGGGGTGGATTCTGGTACGTCAGCACCAAACACTTTTGACTTAAAACACTGGAGCCGACAGCCACCAGAAAAATTTGAATAGTCGCGGTAATATCTTAAAGTCAAAATTGATTAATTTTGTTAAGGGATCCTTAGGATCCAAAATTTCATGTTTGTGGCCGAATAGTGCAGATGGTACATTCTCCCAATCTGATCAGCCTAATGTGCTGCGTAGTTTTATCCAATATTCCAGCAGTCATTTATTCCTCTTTAAGCAAAAGAATTTCTAACTAAATTTCATACTTAAGTTGACAAAAGACCCAGGGGGACCTTTTTCACCCCCCAAGCCTAGTGTCAAAACCGAATTAACATCTGGCCTACCTAGTGGCGTTTACTCATGTACATTCCTTTTGCTGTTTTTAATTGGTTTTAATAGATTAATTTAATTTAATTTAATTGATCTAATTTAATAGTTGTTACATCTCGAATATACTAGTTATACTCGAATATACTACATAGCTAAATAGACTTAGCTCGTTTTCCATTCCAACACAAGATATTGCATATACCAAGCACACCATAATTCCACTTGATTTCCAATCTTGCCCATTTTGGGTGAGATATTCCATGATATTTGATATAACTGATCCACTCCCAGTGTATGTATTTATCCAAAATGGATTATTCCAAGTGTGAGATTTGCAAGATGCTTATGGTTTCCTCTATGGCTTAAATTTAAAACACTAATAACTAGCAGATATCAGTTGTGCTAGGTGAGCACTAATTTTATATTTTATACGTCGAACATTCTCTTTAAAGCTCTTGTAGCGTATTATCTTAAAGCGTTTGCAAGAATTGGCAACGGATTTGAAGATGTTTTAAATTATTTAAATTGGCCAGTTGCCGGAAGGGTTAAATTCTATATTTTATGGCACAAAATCCTTCTCAGCAAATAGTTTCCGGCCCAAAAATTGCTGACCGAATAAGATAACATTCCAAAAAATAAACTTGAAACTTAACTTTTAGTGGCACGACCACTCCGTAGCGTAGCAGATGCAATCAATTACTTCATTGATATATATATTAGTTGATATATCGTTCTAATAATTCGTAGTTAAAACTACGATTTTAGCTTTTGAGTTTTGACTGTCTTACATCAGAGCTATTATTCGTGATAAATATGCTAATGTAACATCAAATCAGATAAATTTGTGTAGGGGGCAATTATTTCAGGAAAGGAAATTATTCGGGGAACCAAATATTTCGGTTGGGGGGGGGGAACAAATCTTTAATTCGAATTCAAATCATATCATTGTAACAAATGTTAGCTTTCACTCTTCATAATTTCTTAATTTGCATAAGAAGCATCACTCCTTCCTAATGTAAGTGTTCTTCTTCAAAAATTTCTAAGAACCTAATTAGCATATCATGACGTGAGTTTTACCATGGAACATATGTATTTTATACGCAGGACTATCAATTGCATTCACTACA
Organism: Trissonchulus latispiculum; assembly: GCA_030248195.1. Taxonomy (NCBI): domain Eukaryota; kingdom Metazoa; phylum Nematoda; class Enoplea; order Enoplida; family Ironidae; genus Trissonchulus; species Trissonchulus latispiculum. Next base: position 6,876 of record JASAND010018826.1, read on the forward strand.
TGCTTAAATATTTTCAAAACCGATTATAGTAGACCTGCTGCGCCGAGGGGCAGCAGGAAAAACTCGGCGGTAGACTTCCACAATTATCGTCAAGTGTTTTTCGTGAGTATTTGATTGCCGAAGGATCACCGCAACTGTTTTGCAACCAGTCTCATTTTACAAACTCAAGAACATTGACCCAACCTCCGATACACTGAGCAGCCTATGTTACTGTCAACAGCAAAATTCAAGCTCTAAAGTTCAAATTCAATTTTTTGGATCAGAGATGCTGTGTCAAGCATATTTCGCTTTTTATGTCATCCAGATAGTGAAACTCAGAAACTCAAAAAGGAAACTGTAGGTAAGCAATCCCACATGTCTGCTGCATTACTCTGTGAAGCACCAGGGTTGAAACTGAAAGTGGGTCGAAAATTTTGACCCGCCGGTACCCGATCCGCCTACCCCTGACCGAACCCGCCACGGTGGTATTTTAATGGATCCATTCTAAATCCATATCCAATTTTGACACAAATTGTCTTACCCTAGACTGCACCAAAAAGTTTAAGAATGGCTGTAGAATAGCAACAGACTATGTATGTACGTCCAATTTTTGAATGGAAATCCAGCGTTAACCTTCTGCATTCTGCTATTATGCTACTATTCTTATACTTTATTGGTGCAGTCCACGGTAAATTTAAAAGAATTTTAGTATTATAGCAGACTTTGCTCCTGTAATAATAACAACTAATGTACATAAACTAACATAAGGTACAACTACAAAATTTGTTGTTACGAAATTGAATTTCAACCCGACAATTAACCTATTAGTATATATTAAATCAAGTTTTCAAGCGAAAGTCTCAAGCCGACATTCCCTTCAGTGGGTCGAAAGAAGTCTCAAGCCGACATTCCCTTCAGTGGGTCGAATCGAAAGATCTTTTGACCCGACCCGATCCGACCCGCGGGAACATACCCACGACCATACGTGTGCTTGGGGGGGGGGTTTCACCCCCCCCCCCAGACCTGAGCTCACCCCCCCCCCCAGAGGGGTCCCGCACCCCCCCCCCCGAATCCGGATTTTTCCGGTAAAAAACCGGAAAAATCCGGTTTTTCGGCGGCGTTCGGCCGCCCTTCACCCCCCCCCCCCAGAACTTCCCCTCCTGCACATGTCTGCCCACGACCCACTTTTAACTCTACTCTTAAGTAAATACACTTTGCACATACCTCAATGAAATCTGCAAAGTGAATTTGACAGCTTTTTCTCGCTTTTACAAGACCATTCCTAACTATATCCTGGACTTTTCACAATTGCACTCTTGTGACAGACATGAAAGACACCCAGAAAGACATGTGCAGCATAAACCAGGAATCCTCAACCAGATAACTGAAGCAACTGAACATAGGCTTAGGAGAGGTGATCACTGGCCAATGCCAAACAAGGCTGACCACCAAATGTTTGTACACCAAATACACAAGTCTACACCCTTGGAATTTTTCCACATTTCCAACCGATTTCAACTTGGAGTTGTGAGTGGACCGTTGGCTGTTGGCTGGTCAAGCTCAAATTTACTGATTTTATGCGTCAACTGTGCCACATAATTTACCTTTACTGCATAAGATCGTGCACATGTGAGCAAGCTGGTCACATTTCGGCAGTCCTATGGCAACAGCACTCAAATTATTGAACAGAAGGAAAATTTGATACTATCCCTATTTTTGGTCTACCGTTTTAAGTTCTAGACCGATTCCTACAATAGATCTAAAACCTATTCGCAAGTCTCAGTTCAAAGCTTTATTCAAAGATAAAAAACAATATGGAAATTGCACAGACGATTAGGTATTACCAAAATGACAAGTTTCAAAGGTTTAGCACAAAAAGGCACACACAGTAAGTCTTCATATAACCAAAACCGACGCACAATATGTAGTTACTGACTTGAGAAGGAGTACAATACAGCCCCTTTAATCTTATCTGGAGGTCGAACAAAAGTAAAATGGGATATCCAAAACATATAACTATTTTTCTGACTGATCTAACTTACCTTTCACTCTTTCATTTATGATCCCTCTTGTCGAAAAGAACTGTACACGTACATTTTTGCCCAAATGGTTTGTGTGCTCGCTCGCTCGCTGTTTCTTGAAACCGACCAAGGAAAAAATGAAGATAAGTAATTCTAGTTCACTGAAAATGGCGAAAATATCTCAACGCATCTCGAAAGACGTTTTCTAACATTTATATATTTAATTTTAATTACACAAAAATGCAGATACATAGGTAGCTTTAACAAGCTCGTAGAAACTTTATCATGGAGTAAGCTGACCGCGTTCCTCGTTTACAACCAACAATCAACAATTATTACTGTAAACATATGATAACATTGGCTCAGGCTGAACCGGTGTAGCATACTATACCGGTGTAACATATCACCAAAAGACGTAACAAGATTCAAAGTATATATATATATATATATATATGAGTAAATGCTTCGGCCGGCAAAATAAAACAGCAGAAAAACAAGAAAAACGAACACAGACGAAGTAAAATCAGCAGACCATTTAGTACTAGGCCATTTAATGAGAAATGGTAGGAAGGAAGGCACATCAGGGTCACAATCACTGGTCCTATAACTACTTCCTAGACATCCCCATTCCGGCACCCCTACTACAAAACTAATCAAAAATTGTCAAATCTTAAGGATTTCAGATCAAAACTTACCAAACGTTATCGTTTAAATAGTTTTTTCGGCTTCAAACTAGAATTTTCAGTAATTTTTAGTCTAAAATCTGTTATGTCACAGCACATATTAACTGAAAACGGAAAATAGGTAAATGTACTGTATTTTTCACACTTAGCGTTCCGTCCCCTAGTACGAAAGGGGAACGCCATAACCTTGTTCCGCCTACAAAAAACCAAGTCATGTCTGCACTCTAAGAATGAAAATGTAATATTGTAAACCAAAATTGCGAAGGAATTTTCAGCGAATCGAAATCGAAAACCATAAACTAAAATTAAAACTTTTAAACAGCAGCAATAAAATTGAGTGCGCACTTCAAGGAGAGGAGCAGTACAGAATTTTTCAGTGGCTAGTTTCACAAAAAACGAATTCTTGGAAACCACAGATAACAGTCTACTCTTTAGCCACACATAACTAAATTTTGAAAGTATAGTTAGGAAACAAACAGTAAAACAATTATAGACATTGTGTTATGCAAAGGGAATTAACTGGCGCTGAAACTGGTCAAAGTGAACCAAAGAAGAAGACGGCAAACTCCCGAAGACGCCAGAATCCTCATAGGATAGAGTTATAACAAAATAAACAAACAGATTAAGAAAAGCTAGGATACAGCAATAACTCAAAACTTCCAGGAAATCTGAACAGTTGAACTTCGCAGCAGCACGAAGACGTCGGTTATTTCCTGAGGAGAGTTGGATATTTTCCTTGAGCTGTTCCGCGGACATCTGATCCGCCAGCTGACGATAGACGGCAACGATTTTGGCCTCCACGCGGTTCCTGAGGACCTGCTCCGCCAGACTAACCAGATAGGAAACTTCATACTGATGCACCAACAGGGCAAACTCAAATGGTGACTCAACAAGCTGGAATGGAACAAAACAATTAGGCCTATTACATGACCATGACATCAACCGTGCATAATTGCACTATTATAGGGGTGTAAAAGGCTCAGCGCGGCCCTTAGAGACCCGTTCGAGCACCGTGCCAGCTAAATACTCAACCAAACTAGACAACTTTGGTATCGTTCGAATCAGCACGACGAGTACAACAAGTAGCAAAAAAGTTTTGGTCAAAATTTTCAACTTTGGAAATTTTCGATTCCGGACAAGTTATAGTTGTAAGTCACGCTTGGGCAAGCACTTATAGTCTAACTCACAAACTGAACGATCTGGATATTTTTAGCCGGTGAAATTTGGTTTTTCTGAGAGTAGTATATATATATGTTACTGTACCTTTTGGACAATTTTCCGCTGCCCGGCCCGGCCGGCCACCTGTGCGGCCGGCCAAAGGTGGCCTGACCGCTAACATGGCCAAAAAAGGAAAATTCTGTGTCACGGCTACAGGGCTCAGGGAACAAGCTAGAGAGACGCGACTTGTCGCATAAGAAGCTTTGGGATGGGTAGCGTGTCATAACCGAGGCGATTTTCGATATCTGTCCGGGATCGTTCTGGCGGCCGGCCCAAAATTGTTCCGGATAATTGGCAATTTTCGGAAAATTTCTAAGTCCCAACTCCACAGAAAAAAGTCAAAAATAGGCATAAATATGCAGTTTTGGGCATTTAGTGCGACGCATATAAGGGTTATTGGGGTCGCTGAACACGATGAACATAGTGCTATCGTGCTGTACTGTTATGCAGCAACCATAGCACGCTGTCTATACACTTACTGTAAACGGCTAAACATATGAAACTTGGTGATAATTGTGTCTGTAGTAAGGGGGAACTGTAGTTATGTTAGTTGGTGCACTCTCCAGCTTCCGCCGTGCTGTATGTGCTGTCCCAAACACAGCACCGTCGATAACAAGTTATTCATTCGTCACTGCTTTTTGAAATTCGGCATACAGATAGTTTAGGACATGACAAACTATTATAGATTCGTTTCGTATACTTATTACGATGTTACTACATGGTTGCGCTGCAGTAGAGTGCTGCTGAAGTACAGCACGGCCTATGACTAGCTACACAAAAGTTGCAATCGTCTGAAATTCTGCAGGCAAGTGCAGTAGAGTGCTGCTGAAGTACAACACGGCCTATAACTAGCTGCACAAAAGTTGCAATCGTCTGAAATTCTGCAGGCAGGTGCAGAATAGCATTAGAAATCGTGTCATAACGAGGGCGGCTTTCGATATCTGTCCGGGATCGTTCAGGCGACCGGCCCAAAGTTGGTCCGGCCAAATAACCATTTTCGGAAAATTTCTAAGTCCCAACTCCACAGAAAATAGTCAAAAATAGGCATAAATATGCAGTTTTCGGCCATTTAGCGGGACGCATATAAGGGTTGTTGGGGTCGCTGAACACGATGAGCATAGTCGCAGCGCTGTCCGGTGCTGCCATCGTGTTGTACTGTAATGCAGCAACCATAGAACATAGGCTGTAGATTTACTGTAAACGGTTAAACATATTAAATTGGGTGTAAAGGTAGCTTAGGACACGGCAAATTAACATAGATACGATTCGTATACCTATTACGATGTCGCTACGCGGTTGCGCGGCAGTGGGTGCTGCTAAAGTACAGCACGGCATATAACTGGTTACAGATAAGTTGCAATCGTCTGAAATTTTGCATGTGCCTGCAGAAGATCATTAGAAACCGTGCCGTATAAGTTTACTTCATTGGCAGTTTAATTTGCGTCCGGTTGCGCTGCAGCAGAGTGCTGCTGAAGTACAGCACGGCCTATAACTAGCTACTGATAGGTTGCAACCGTCATATAATAAAGAAGTTCCAGCCAAAATCCGAAAATGTGGGTTTTTCCCTCCATGGCTATATATAGAACAAGAATAAAAATGCTCCGATGGAGCATGAAAAATGCAATATGGGTGGGTGACATGGGGTTTTAAGCGGACATAGGACTAGGTTTTAAAACGTTAATATGGGAGGGGCAGGTTGTAAATGGCAAGAGGACTAGGTTTAAAGCGCACTAATATGGACGCACATTACTAACACTAACAACTAATTAACAACCCATATTCGCGGACACCAGTGGCGTAGCCAGAAAAAAAATTTCGGGGGGCACAACCACAGGTGGACAAGGGGGGGGGGAAAAGGGGGGGGGGAAATTTCCCCCCCCCCCTCGGCGAAGTCGCCCACAAGGGGTCGCGAAATTGCTCCCACAAGGGGTAAGAAAATTGGCCACAAGGGGTAAGAAAATTGCCCAAAAAATAGGTTTTACGACTAAAATTTCCAAAACTTTTCCGGCTCCGCCGGAATTTTTCACTTGAAATTACTATTTTTATGCTAAAAAACGTCCGAAAAACGTGTTTTAGCTAAAAAGTGCTGTTTTTTGCTAAAAAAATGGTAAAAATAGCTTAAAAATCGCTATCAAAAGTACCCCCTAAGAAAAATCAGCGCCGCCGTGTCGGTTCCTTTGAAGTTCGTTGAAATTAGCTTATCTTACGCATGCATAAAGATCCAAAGCTGCAATTTTGCATGCTTGTGTATGATGATGAGACGCATAATGTAGCACACTGGCTTGACTTGATTCAGCTCACAGCTTTCGCTAGCCTGGATTAAACCCTCCAAAAGTGCCCAAACAGCCCATTTTTGGGGTTTAAAGAGGGATAACTTTCACAGACAGCATTTTTGAGCGATGACCCAATTATAACTTTTACTCAGCGTGATGAGAGCTTTCAAATGAGCCCAAGTTTGTAGCGATCGGAGCAACTTTTTGTTTTTCGGGATATGGGCCTGCTGGAACCACATGCCGCCCCAAATCCGCTTAATTGATACATATTCGCGTTCTCCTGAACGAGACCTTTCATTTGATACCAAACTCGACTATTTTTCCTTTATTTTTTCTTTTCCCACAGTTTTCAAAATTTATGAAATTTCAAATTTGAAAATTTTAAAATTTTTTAGAATTTTTGAAATCTCTGATTTCTGAGCTTTCAGAAAATATATGCATTGTCATACTTAACTTGAATAATAAACTCTCCACAAAATTCACTCTTTTGGTCCAGTTTAAGTTTGCTAGACTATAGTTGTAACAAGCATATTCTAAGCTTTAAAATGATATAAAAATTATAGTTGAACACCAAAAATTGAGCAAATTACAAGGGGGGCGATTACAACCCGTTGGGCATAACATGTACTATTGGCAACACTCGACCTTTTCACCTATGCTTAGTGTATATACATATTTTAGCCTTTACACTTATTGTTTGCATAATTAAGGGTGACAGCTGTCTACTTTCCAGTTGTGCCATTGAAATTTTCTTCTTTCCCACGAGAAAGAAAAAAATGAAAGAAAATTTAATGAAAATTTTGTTCCCTCAAGTAACGGCATGGCTGTACGTAGAAAATGGGCTATACGGTAGTTTTAGCAATTTTAGGCAATTTCAGTCCCTCCAACACTTTCGAAATCCCCTCCCCACAAGTGGGGGGGGGCTAACTCCGGCCTTTCGCCGGCCTCCAAAATAGGAGTGCTCTCCGAATCTTACACATTAATATACGTACTAAAACTGTGAAGCACCTAAAGCCGAAAAAGCAATGCTCACCGCATTGGCTTCCACCGTTCCCAGATACAGATAGCGAAGAAATTCCCGGACCACGGGGCTGACAAATTCCATCAGGTAAATGAATGGAGCGTCAGTGGAAGGTGACCGGGTCTCCAAGTCCCTCTTCAGTCGTGGACTCTGCACCAGAAGGAATCGATGACAGTAGAAGACGACCCCGTCAGAACAGTTGATCTGGACGTCACTCTCCTTGTTCCCAGCAAAAGTGATCTCCCGCCAGAGCTGTGAAGGATAGGACTCAGATCTCGCGTTGAGCTGACCAATGTAGTCACTCAGTGCATCAATGGATGTTGTTCGATCAGTGAAATGAAGCTTCAGCTTAGTGGCTGGAACTGGACCGCTCAAATGATACCTCCCCGAATAATAGAAAGTGACCTTTTCATTTAGCGGACCTTCACAGCCATAGGCGTTCTGCGGAAACACGTCAAGAGCTGGGACTCTCAATACTTCTGTCCAAACGTCATCCACACAGCTGTGGACTACAACATGCAATCCACGTCCATCCAAAGCACGATCCTCCTTACTGAGGCCGAAGCGATTTGATGATGGCAGAAAAACCACCTTCATATCAAAATCAGTATATGATTCTGCTGAATAACGCAAAGTAGCCAAAACATTAGGAGCAATATGACGACGAAATTCGTTGTAAACTACGCCATCAGTAGCGACAAGATCCTTAGCCTTTTCCAAATTCCAAATGATAGTGCAGTCAACCATTGTAAATCAGTCTAAAATAATGATATTAAAATAAAAGTAGAACGATGTAAAAACTCGGACCTTGGCAGCATCAAACACCTTCCACTCCGGTGCTGGAAACATTTATAACCGGACTTTATCCGTGGATTGCACCAAATAAGATTAAGACTAACTGCGGATTAGCTGAGGACTAAGTCCAGTTTTTTTGAATAGGAAATCAGCACTTAGTTGTCAGCTAATCCTCAGTTACCCTTAATCCTGATTTGGTGCAAGCCGGGTATATCTAGTTAAAATTTAGTAGGTGTACGTGTTCGACCGTGTTAAATTCAAATACGGCAGGGCAGTTTCAATTTCACGAAATTTTGTATTAGATTCGCAAAAAATCTGGGTAGTAAAAACGTTTTGCTGTATAACTATATATTTCCTATCTCGAGTAGTGAACCATTAGCATAGAAAACGAACTTGAAATCATTCAGCTCGGTCTGAAGCATATATATAGTACAAGCTAAGCTTACAACTTTCGCTTAACCCCGGTTCACAGGACACAGGCACAAGAACAAGCACAACCGATTCACACTATATACTGAAAATTTGCACAAGCACATACGCAGCAGCCAATCAAAATAGTTTTACAGTTTGAGCAGTAGGGGTGACATAGCTGAATTTCGTATACTATCGGCTGTGATTGCGCCGTAGTGAAAACCTCGTCGTCTTGTCCTTGTGCTTGTGCGCTAGTGTGAACCGGCCTTTATTCTAACCAACCACTTATATATATCCAAAGGCAGCTAATTTTTGAATGCATCCCTACGGGACGGGCTCTAACCTTTTCTTTAATTTAACCTTCAATATGTACCTACAGAAGCTTGTTAAAGTTTTCATTCGGGGCCCATCATTCACGCCCGTATAAAAGTGCGCGCCACTCTTTAATAACTATTTGGAATTAAAATACAAAATTTAAAAAATTCGTTAATTTTAGATTTTGCACTACGACTACACACAAAATTACTTCGTAAAATTTGAGAAAGGAAATGCTAGAAAACAGAAAATACGAACTTCCAGAATTAAGGGACGTCGACAAGTTCCTGATTTTGTTCAAGCATGCGTTTAACTTCGCATAAGGGATATCACTAATGTTGATTTCATGAAAATTATCGGAAATACATACCTAGCCTTAGCTTCAGCAAGAACTAAAACATGTTTCAAACTCATGAGAAGGGGATGCAGGGAGATTGTCTCACCTTCAGTGGGAGCTGAATCTGTTCCATTTCCAGTTTAGGCTCTAAATTTATTCTATTTATACTTTCAACTGCAGTTTCAACCCGTAGCTTGAGTTTAGTTTCAGTTTTAGATCTTAATTTGTATTAGTCACCAGAGATGAAACCGGGTCACTATTTCCTGGGGCCCGTTGCATAAAACTTTCAATAGGTCAATTGGTCCAATAGGCAATAGGTAAATATGTTGAGAGCGTTGCATAAAACTAATTTTCAATTACAATAGGCCTCACCGGCCGCCGGCCTCAAACACTAGTTGCCAGCCAATCAGAGTAGTTGGGGAATACAGTTAACCTTGAGCATAACTGAAGATTAGGCTCAGTGATAAAGTTAACCTGCAACTTAGTTGAAGAATAAAGATAACCTGCGTTTTCCAGCAAATATTAAAAAACTGGGCACTATTGTCCAATTGTATAGTCTTTGCTGGATATTAATGCTCATTGATGAATTCAACTTACTCCGAACAATGATTTGGCAGTATAATTGCATAAACCACAAATCAAATACTTTTGCTGAATTTTCAATTTTCTTATTAGGTATCTTTTGAAATACCGCCTTAAGTAATTTTAACTTTGCTAACTTTCGTCCGCAGGATTTATTCTAAATAACCTGGCTTACTTCTACTGGGGGGGGGGATGGGCCCCCCATTCGGCGACCTCCCCCACATTCGAGGAGCCCCCCCCCCCCATAAATTCGGACCTCTCCCTCATAACCCCAAAAATTGCCATTTTTTACCATTTTTAGCCTAAATTAAAAAAATTCTCCGCCTTCGCCGGATTTTTACCTAAATTTCCACTATTTTAGCTTAAAAACACCAAAAATTAGTTAGTTTTTCGCGATTTTTAGCATTTTTTACACAAAAAACCTAAAAATTTGTCAGAAAATATGCCCCCCATAAAGTTTGGACTAGAAGTAAGCCAGAATAACCTATTAGGCGTTAGAACCGATGTATAACTATCCCTTATTCTTCAGTTAAAGCTTATCAAACTCTGAGTTAAATTTTTTCCAATTGCGGACTAAGTTATACTCGAGATTAACTGGAGAATAAGTTAACCCTGATTGGTGCAACCAAGAGTGCAACGAAACAGCTGGAGAATAACGACTTAACATTGAGTTAATCTCAAGGTTGGTTACTCTTCATTGGTGCAGGACAAAGATAGAGTATGAATTGCAACTCTAAGAATGGCAACTACAAAATTCAGGTATTGCAAATTGTAAACTTTGCAAAATAACTAGTTCAGGTCCAATTTTTTACCGTGGATCCAGAAGGTTCCAAATTCTACCGGTTCCGGTTTCGATTCTAAAAAATACTTCCGGTTCCGGTTCCGGTTTGTAACCGGCCCCAGCTCCACTAACAGTCTCTGACTACCTCTTGCTTTCAAAACTTTAAATCAGGAGCGGACCTTCTGGACTTTTACGGACTATAGGCGCAGATAGAAACCGCGTCCACTCCAGGCTTTATATAGGGTAGACTCTACATCGGTTTTGTACCGTGCTCGTCACTTTCAAATAGACTATTATATTCGCGAGAGAAAGGACAGTTGAGTTCAATATATCTTAGAGTCATCAGTTCTATTATTCAAATCTGCACACTGTTCTAAAGAAAACAAGCTAGGTTCTTTGTTCCAACCTCAAACTTTTATTGAAAGAAACGAAAACAACATTGAAGCACAGATAGTAAGGATCAATAAATGATACGACTCAAAAGAACAGTGCAAACAAAGCATGTCATATTAAATTTTAAACATATATACTGCTAAGTAGTCTTCAAACAGCCAAAAACTCAAGAAACCATGCAAAGTTCATCGTCATAGGGTTGCTTTATCGTTTAACACTGGAGACTGGAGGAAATCCAACCAAGAAAGTTGATCATGTCCCTTTCAATACCATCCAAAGAAGATCTTACAAGAAAGGGTAAACGGAAAGACGAATTGGATCCTTGTACGACTATTCTGATAAAAGGTTAGCACTGGCTGTCGTCTTTCTTTGCTGTTTTAGCATACACTCAAAACGAAGCATATAATTAAGCGTGATTATAAATTAGGAATTAGGGCTATCATAACACACAGTTAACACATAAAGTTGTTGAAGAAGCTTTCAAACTATATATATATACTTTACAGAAAATCCTGGAAACTGATTGCATCATTGGGAGATACTTCCCAAACGTTTGCGTATGCAAATTTTAACTTTTGCTTTTGCAAATAGCTGCTTAAGCAGAAACATCCTAGCGAGAACAGTTGCAAGACTCAAAACTCATGAAAAAAGATGTAAGTATGCACGACATAAAACAATTCACTCGCAGTTTCTTCAGAAACACTGAACAGTAAAACAAAATTATAACAATAATTGTGGCTAAATTTATCCTAACACAATGTCAATTAGTTCAATAGAAGGTTATTTCAAAGCCCACAATTATGGGTAATACTCATAACAAGGACATAACAAGGCATAACAAGGACCAAGGATTCATTGACACAAAACAACGAAAGATGCAAAAACTATCATTAACAACACAAAATTTAAAATGCTTGCATACATGTGAACTAAAGTGAATATTAACCCATTTCATAGCGCAAACGTCGCCAGTCTAAAGGCCGGTTTACACCACCAAACTTTCGCCAAACCAAACCTTGGCCAAACTCAAGTTCGGTGCTAAAAGTTTGGCAAACTTTGTGTTTACACTACCAAACTTCGTTTGACCAAACTTCCTCCAAAGATTCACCAAACTTTAGGAGGGAACCAATGAAATTAAAGAGAATATGAGCGCCAGCTCAGAGTTGGAAGTGGGTCGTAATTTCGTGACCCGCGGGTACCTGCGACCCGCGGACCTTGACCCGCGACCCGCGACCCACTGGAGTTTTGTCGACCCACTCGACCCACTTCTTTAATTTGGACATTTCCGTGTATTTAAATACCGTATAGTATGGATCGAGCAAAATTTTCGCTTTTAACGTCTGCATAGCGAAGTATTAGTAGTTTCAAAATTAAATTTGGCGAGTTCAAAGTTAACTGCACTAGCTTTCGTCTTCGTTTTTGCTAGATCTGAGCATGGCCATGCTACTGCAAACATGTTAGACGTGCTGGGATCTCGCTCAGCGAGTAGAATTCAGAATTTAGGCAATTTTTTTAAGATAAAATATATATTTTTTCTTGAGCAGTTTCATAAAATATCGGTCCATTCTTGTTTATTTCTTACACCTGCATGGTGATTATCGCAGGAGTTTTTATGTAAAATGATGTGTCCAAACTTGAATAAGTTCGCTAACATTTTAGCAGTTTACTTCAGATCGCTTTATTCCTACAAGTCAAAATAGTAATGATCATAACTCGTCGAACTATACGTCGACATTCCGAGCTTGACATTATAAAATATTTACAGAAAGCACCTCTTCATACTCTTTTCGGAAAGATTAGGTTTGCAGGATAAGTTACCAACATTATTTTCTCACAACTCAATTCCTCAATCGATGCAGAACCAAGACTTTGGCGTGATAAAATACATTCATAACCCCAATAGCTGTGTCCCAAAGATATTACTGAATTACGCTTGACTGGAGTTTCCAGGCAGAATCGAAATAATTTAATCATAAAAGCAATTATAATGTAATAAATATATAAAACAATCAAAAGCTAGCGAAAAATTGAAAATTTAATTGCAAATTGTAAATTTTCTAGTAAAACTCGCCCAAAATTTACCGTAAAATTGGTGTGAACAAAAGTAACCATTGACCCGCTCTGACCCGCGGGTACCTACTGACTTGAAAGTCGACCCGTGGGTACCCGCGACCCACTTCCAACTCTGCGCCAGCTTAAACCTATTTAAACAGTTTTTCCAGATTGTCGATATTAAAAAGGGTTTTGTCATAGGTGGCCTCAGCTTAGATGCTTCCCCATTCACAGATGTGCTTCTGGTAATTATTGTAAGCAAATTGTAAACGATTGGAACATTAAAAGGTTTAATTAACGTTGGTTCTTTAGACTGGTAAAAGTTACAGTCAAGTGGAAAAATATAAACTTGGTTCTACAAAAATCTTAGTACAATACTTCCTTTTCCAATTTTTTAATATTTCTTAATCAATTTTCCATTTAATATTTCCAATACTGCTTTCCAATACATTACGTACTTTAATTCTGAAGGCTGGAACAGTCTTTTTAAATCCTTCGGAAACAACACAAATGAATAGTACAAAATAAAAAAGGTACTCAGTTTCACCAAACGTTTGGTGAAATTTGCTATGGCACCAAACTCAGTTTGACAGTTTGGTGGTAGTTTGGTGGAAGTTAGGTGGACGTTTGGTGTATGTTTACACCATCAAACTTTTACCAAACTTTCGCCAAACTTGAGTTTGGTCAAGGTTTGGTTTGGCGAAAGTTTGGTGGTGTAAACTGGCCTTAACACGAGCAGTTTTCTGAAAAATTATCATTTCCTTTTTTGCCAATTTTTCGAAGCTCTTTCAGTTTTATCGACATATCGAATGCCAAAACTTTCGATAACATGAAAAATAATTTCATATCGTGAATTTTCTACACGGAAACAATATATATATATATATATATACTGCACGGATCAATATGATGCATAAAATCCGCAACATATGTAATTTTACTGGAAACTCACAGAGGCACTGAAAACAGTAAAATGTGTGTACTAAAAGTGAGACAACAAAAACACAGAAACACGCAGTACCCAGTACTCTTGTACACATAAATCAATGGTATTTTCATAGAAGGAATTAAGTCTATTACCCTGTCCGTCAAGGTACACAAACTTAGTGAATATATAATAAAAGACACACTTATGGTAACATCCAATCCATCTTGAAAATTAGCTTTAACTAGATCTTTGAAAACACGCAAAAAACCCCTGAGATTGGGTGCACAGGCGGCTACTTCCTTCCAGGAAAAACCTTACTTTACAAGACATTACTATAATACTTCAAATTTTACACACCATAACAGCAAAACAAGACAAAGCCAAAACGAAAACAAAAAAGTCCAAAACGAGTCCAGAAAGCTCTAAGAAATGTTAAAACCAAAGATTATATATATACAGTAGCACAGTACGCCATAAGAAAACAAGAGATTTATTTTTTGAGGAGAGTGCGACACTTTTCTTTGAGCTCAGACATGGACATCTGATCCGCCAGCTGTCGATAGACGGCAACGGTTTTGGCCTCCACGCGATTCATGAGGACTTGCTCCGCCAGACTAACCAGATAGGACACTTCATACTGATGCGCAAGTAGGGTGTCAGAATGTTCCGGGTGGTTAGGGTTTTGAAGTTATAAGACCGTTTACTGCAGCAAACAGGACACGACTTTTATTCACGAGTCACGAGACAGACACTTTAGTCAGAATTAGTATATACCACAGACATATCTCACACAGATCTCCAGTCAAGCCAAGGTCCCATATATCTGGACCGCCGTCTCAGAACCCAACCGTCTCTCTCTAACACAAAACTAGAGACTGCCTTGTTTACCCCTCTTTGCGTCCACCCTCCTAATCTCCCTTCTGTCCATTTCCAATTTAATTAAATCCTTGCTGGCCGTCTGGCCTATAATAGTGTTTATGAATCGGGGGGCTCTCGAAGCTTGGCCGTCTGGCCGCTAATTACGCCTATGTCCTCCTAGTTCTAATTTCCAGAAAATGGGAAAATAATTAATGCTGGCAGATGGGCCTAGTATTAGATGCCCAGGATTTTACAGAAACAGGGGGACAATTATGAATCTGGACTATACATGACAAAGTCATCTGACAACCTTTTTATCCCGCTTTTGAAAGTGTGGTCCCCACACGAGTGACTCAAAGCACTGGAATACAATATTGAAAGCGGTTACAGAGTATATACATTACAGACAACTACAAGGAAATATTGAATAACAGTATAGAAGGACAGCAGATTAAGCATGACATAGTAAGCAAACAAGTAACAGAAAGTTGACATTGTTCGACCAGAATGTCGATAAGTCGAGTGTAAATAAAAACAGCTAACATTCGACCAGTCTGTCGATCAGTGAGTACAAATTTAGACATAGGGACTGAGAATGTGCCCTAATTTTGCAGATCCAGTAGCATTAAGGTGCAGGTCCGGTTTGCCTTGGTAAGAACGAAATAAAGAGGGGTCTTTAAACTGCTCATAAAGTGGAATGAGTGTGACGTTGTGCCAAAGGCCCTGCTCATGGCGCTGCTGCAGAAGAAAGCTCAAGCTGTCATTAACTTTAACAACAGTTCGCTGAATAGAACTGGAAGAAAGGCCAGGTTTCGTGGGAGCATCATTATAGCGGGGTAAAATTTCACAAACATAAATGTGTGTATTAGGATTTTCAGCAGATAAAAAGGAAATATCTCTTTCAAAATGTCGCAGCACGTGTTTTGTGCTGTTTGAACTGAGCGCGCCATCGGGAGCATACAAGGCAGGCTTACCCTGCTTAGCAACATGTCGCCTAGGCAGGTTATTTGTGCCTGCCAAAATGATGATGCGGGAAAATAAAGGACAAGCGCAAGCTCGGGCTACCTTCACGACGTGTTGAATCCGAGCCCCGCGCAAACAAAGCGGCAACACTGAAGACGGTAGCGGGAGATTGGCACCAAGAGAATCGCAAACAAGTAGGGTGCTCTGATGAAGAAAGTTTAAACGGAGTTGCAAACGGACTTCCATGAGGATTTTACCAAGGAGATTAGGGCCAGGGAAGGATCTATGCTGATACCAATCACCACTGATAGTGTGAACACCACAGGTCCAGCCAGAAGAGTCAACGCCCGATTCCGCTAGGGTGACCCACCCAGTGGCCTCAAGATTCTCTTGTAAATTTGCGTTTTGGCAAAATTTAGCGAAAAGGATTCCCTGCATTACATACACCTTAACGGTCTCCCACCAATCAGATCGAAATTGGGTAAAACCCAGTACCCGACCCTCAGCTTTACTGAAAAACCCATTTTGAGGACCCGAAAACTTCAAAATTTGATTAGCGTGTTCGTTTTCCTCAAACAAAAAGCAGCGAAACCATTGATACGCCATTTCTCCGCTTTCCATGGGAAAACCGAGGAACAAAAAAGTGCATGGATGCATATTGGACAGGAAGGAGGAGGGACCTTTGAATAAGAGCGCTTGACTCATCCTAGTGCTGAATTGCAAAATAAGGCAGAGACAGTGTAGAGCCGACCAGATTGTCGATCTAGAGGACGGATTCGACCAGGATGTCGTAAGTAAAATCTACAACAAAAATACAGAAAGTAAGATGCACGCAAGGTAGACAATAAGTATAAAGATAAAGATATATGAAAACTGAAAGATTTGGAATGAAAGTCGAGACTAGAGTATTTTAAAATTCATTCGATGCATCGGAGTCGACAAACTCATTTTCCGAATGAGAAACTGTTTCTTCAGCATTACCTTCAGACTCTAGTCGTGGTAACAACGGACCATGGTACGGTTTCACACGGTCCTTATGTACAATCTGCGTAGTATCCAGTGGGTGCTCAGGATGCTGCAGCTCGAGATTGGGGTGGCGCACCTTTACAACGAGGTATGGCCCCAACCACTTTGGACAAAATTTTGAAATTTTGTCACCGCGAGGTCTTGACATCCGCTTAAGATATACCAAGTCACCTTTCTTGTAGAAAAATTCTCTGACACGCTTATTGTAGTGATGTGCATAGCTAGCCTGCGCGGTTTCGATATTTGCTTTTGCTGTCTCCCACGCCGATCGCAGTCGATAAATCAGCGCACCCACAAAATCAGAGGCACGGGAAAAGGAGTCATCAGCTAGTTTCAAACTCAAATGTTGGGGAAGCCTGGGAAACCTACCATGCAAAA
>JASAND010018828.1:0-59398 GCA_030248195.1 Trissonchulus latispiculum
AAATACTAGACGGCTGTATCTTACCTACATCTAAGGCAACTGGTCTTCAAAATTGGAAGTTTTTGCTAAAAATTTAAAAAAATTTTGGCTAACGAAAAAAGAAAATTTAAATTCTGGTGGAAGCTATGGAGCTGCAAGTTGGCGTGTACAGCGGCCCTTGGTGTACTCATTTGTGCCAAATGGTAGAAAATTCTACCGTCTGAAAATTTTACATCAACTTGAATCTTCAAAAATTGCCGAAATCGCCATTTTTCTGGCTCCGGATCCTGTGTATATGATTTCCGCAGTCTTACAAGTCGCAAACCTTCACCAATTGTGGGTGTATTTTCGACCAAGCTGAGTTCAAATATCTCAAAAATTTTCAATTTCAAAAAAATTGATTTTTTCGATGTTTTCGTACCATTGCCCAGAAATAGCGATTTTGGCAAAGTTTTGAAGATTCAAGTTGACGTAAAAAAATTTTTGAGATTGCGGAATTTCCTACAATTTATTATAAATGAGCACACCTATGGGGCCTCTGTACGTGCCAAATTACAGCTCCCTACCTTACACCAGAATTAAAATTTTCTTTTCGTTAGCCAAAATTTTTAAAATTTTTCGCAAAACTTCAACTTTGAAGACCAATTACCTAAGGTGTAGATAAGATACAGCGGTCTATTATTTTTCTGCGGTTGGAGGAATATTTGCCTAATCATGATGCCAAATGGCACCCTTAAAGCTAGGGTCTCTGAGTTGGCAGAAATTTTTAAAGAATTATGTTGGTCGTTGTGAAAAACGGGGGGGGGGGGGGTCGGGCAAAAAAAATCGACGGCTGCACACGGCTGGATGGCGGCTAAGCTCTCAGTACCCAATATTTTTTGACCACACCCATGCTCTATATCTCTGCCAAAAAGTAGGCCAATCGGGCAAAGTCGGGACAAACCTTAAGTAACTCTTAAGGGGGGGGGGGACTAAAGTGGGGGTGCCCCGAATTTGTCCGATTGGCCTGCTTTTTGGCGCAGTTATATAGCATGGGTGTGGTCAAAAAATACTTGATCGTTGGTTCTTAGCTGAGTTCAAATACCTCAAAAAATTTTAATTTCCAAAAATTTTATTTTTTCGATTTCTGGAGTACTATTGCCGAAAAAGGCGATTTTGTCAACTTTTAAAGATTAAAGTTGACATAAAAATTTTTTCAGGCGACAGAATTTCTTGCCATTTGGCACGAATGAGTACTCCTATAGGGCCTCTGTATTTGCCAAATTACTGCCTTATAGCTCGCACCAGTAATAAAATATTCCTTTCGTTAGCCAAAAATTTTCATTTGCCGAAACTTCAACTTTGGACAGTAATTCCCTTAGATGAGGATACGATACAGACGTCTGGCATTTTTCCGCAGATAGGGGCACATGTGCCAAATCATATTGACCAATGACAAGCTTGAAGCTAGGGTCTTGCAGCCAGCAGAGATTTTTAATTAATTATGTTGGCAGTTGTGATAAAAGGGGGGTCGGGCACATAAACGCGACGCCTGCACATGGCTGGAAGGCAGCTAAGAACCAACGACCAAGAATTTTTTTACCACACCCATGCTGTAAAACTTCGCCAGAAAGTAGGCCAATCGGACATGGTCGGGGCAAAAGTTTAGTCGCCCCCCCCTTAATTGCCAGACTTTTAAATATATACTGCATATTTGAAGGTGATTAATTTCTATTAATTAAAATAGGTAGAACTAGCCATTAAACTCGTCCAATTCTGGCGGTGTCTATTCAAGTTAGCGTTAACTTATTTAATCAATATAGTTTGAGAGAGAGTTGAATTAGTTTGATGTGTCAGAAATTGTTGGGTCTGTTGCTGATTTTTAGGTGTTGGGGATCGAGGCTGTTCGAAAGGCGATAGAGCGTGAGATGGACCACGTGATCTCTTTCGACGGCTCCTATGTCAACTACCGACATCTGGCCCTCCTCTGCGACGTGATGACGGCCAAGGGCCATCTGATGGCCATCACCAGACACGGGATCAACCGACAGGAGGTCGGACCCATGATGCGATGCTCCTTTGAGGAAACTGTACGTTACCTTTCTACCTCCCTTGCCTTGGGTTTTTTGGGCTGGGTATACGTATGTACGGGACGGCTGCATTTACTGGAAATGACTTGACCGTTGTTGGTTGGAAAAAATGTTCTCAAATAATGTTGTGTATCGTCATTAATCTAATGCTTCTTTTTTCGAAAATTTGAAATTGAAATTTGAAAATTGAAGAAATATCATAAATTAGCTGGCTGTATTTTGATAATTTTCAGATTTCAGCAAGAGTCTGTAGTGCTTGCTTGAAGTGTACTGCGTTCTGTCTAGTCAAAATTTATAGAATTCTGAGTTCAGTTCTAATTTGTTTTTTAGCTGACCAACCTTTGGAATCTTTGTATTTTTTATTTCCAGGTGGACATTCTGATGGAGGCGGCGAATCACGCGGAGACAGATCTGCTGAAGGGCGTCTCGGAGAACATCATGATGGGCCAGCTGGCCCGGGTCGGGACGGGGGCCTTCGACCTCCTTCTGGACGCGGAGAAGTGCAAACTCGGCATGGAGATACCCGTCAACATTATGGGACCTATGGGTATGTCAAGTCCGAATGTTTGTTCAGGATCGGTTTTTTTGCTAAGCTCTCCTGGCGTGCAGCCCAACTAATTTTACCCCCATTTCTAGGGGTCTTTTCAGGAAAAGGTAGAGTAGAGTCATCGTTTATTAACTCCACTCAAGCTTGACCTTTCCTATTTTAACGCCTCCATGAAAGGAGACGGGTTAATTTTAGCTCTACTCTACTCTTTCCTGAAAAGGCCCCACGTTGGTACACGGGCGAATCCAAGAGGGGGCGGGCGGCTCCCTACCCGTCGCGATTGGAAGGTAGGAAACATTGAGGAGGAAAATAGGGAATAGGGCAAAAAATGCGCGAATTTTCTGATTTTTAAAGGCATATTTTATTGCATTAATGAAGAAGAAGCTTAAAATGTACCCACCTCAGGTTTTCGGAGAAAATTACAATTTTTGCCTGAAAATGTGTAGTATTTTAGAAAATTTTCTCAGTTCTTCAAGATGAAAAGAATTGAAAATCCGCAGATATCTTGTTGCAGTAACAAAATTTCTTCCACTTCCTCCTTTAAAAAGACCCCACTTTTTATGTTATGACTATTAAAAAGACCCCACTAAAGGTCCCCCCTTAAAAAGTGGTACCACTACTCTAGTCACCAAAATCTTGGTTCCGCCAGTGCGTTGGTACTAGTTTAAAGGAGTGGATTGGATAAAGCATTCATGGAGACTATGGAGAATGCACTTCTTCATACCTTCCTGTTGTCATTGGACATAGTCGGCTCGACAGTCTGCAACAGCACCACAGACCGAGGGCAGTTCAGTCGGCTCATGCTCCAGTTTGGTTAGGTAGTGTTTTTAAATTATCGTTAAAGATGTTCTCTGCATAATGCGCACAACTACATTGTCTGTCTACATTTTTTGTGTTGTTCTAGGCGTAGGCGGTGTATTTTATGGTGGTATGACACCGACCGGAGCCATGGGCGGCATGTCCCCCCAGATGACTCCCTGGGCCGGGGACGGGACGCCGGCCTACGCTGCGGCCTGGTCCCCTGCCATCGGTTCCGGAATGACTCCAGGCGGGGCCGGATTCTCCCCCTCTGCCCATTCAGAGAGCGGTTTCTCCCCGGCCTATTCGCCGGCCTGGTCTCCGGCCTCACCCGGGAGTCCCTTCGGTCCGACAAGTCCCAGCTACTCGCCTTCGTCGCCGATGTACGAGCCGAGTTCTCCGGCGGGTCTCTCGCCCAAGAGTCCCGCCTACAGTCCGACCAGCCCAAGCTATAGTCCAACGTCGCCGCGCTACTCGCCTACAAGTCCCAGCTACAGTCCCACCTCACCGAGCTACAGTCCAACATCGCCCAGCTATAGTCCGACCAGTCCAAGCTACTCCCCGACGTCGCCAAGCTACAGTCCGACTTCGCCAAGCTACAGTCCAACCAGTCCGAGCTACAGCCCGACCAGTCCAAGCTATTCGCCGACCAGTCCGAGTTACTCGCCAACGTCACCAAGCTACAGTCCGACGTCTCCAAGCTACAGTCCAACCAGTCCCAACTACAGTCCCACTTCGCCGAGTTACAGTCCGACGTCGCCAAGCTACAGTCCAACATCGCCCAACTATTCACCAACGAGTCCAAACTACAGTCCGACTAGCCCGAGCTACAGTCCGACCAGTCCAAACTACTCGCCAACGAGTCCCAACTATACACCGTCGTCGCCGAAATATTCACCGGGCGGAATTGGCTACTCACCCAGCAGTCCGGCCTACAGTCCCAGTTCGCCGAAGTACAGTCCGGCCTCGCCGACCTACAGTCCAGGCAGTCCGGGCTACAGTCCCACCACGCCCAACTACTCCCCGAGCAGTCCCCAGTACTCTCCCAGCAGTCCGCAATACTCGCCGTCGTCGCCCAACTACTCGCCCAGTAGTCCGCAGTACTCTCCGACCAGTCCCAACTACAGTCCAACGTCGCCGGCCTATTCGCCGAGCAGTCCACAGTATGCGCCGTCTCACTACAGTCCCACCAGCCCGAAGAGTCACCAGATGTCGCCCTCGTCGCCACAGTACAGCCCCTCGTCGCCGCGCTATACGCCGAGTCAATACTCGCCGACGTCGCCACAGTATACTCCCACTTCACCGCAGTATACGCCCACATCTCCACAGTATACGCCCACATCGCCGCAGTACTCGTCCAGCTATTCGCCGACGAGTCCAAAGTATTCGCCGAACAGCCCGAGTCCCCAGGAGACACCGACGAGTCCACCGATGGCTGGCGGTCCGGGGGTCGTCCGGGGTCAACCCATGACCCCACAGTACTCCCCCAGCAGTCCCCAGTACAGTCCGCAGTCACCGCAGTACTCGTCCAGCTACTCTCCCACATCGCCCCAGTACACGCCCACCTCGCCCCAGTACAGTCCGGAGAGTCCGACCTATTCCCCGGCCAGTCCCCAGTACAGTCCGGACAGTCCGGAAGATGGCGGCGGTGGCATGCCAGGCTCGGCTTCCTACAGTCCTGGAGGTGGGGTTGGGCCCGCTGGGGGACCCTCTGGGGCTGGGCCTGGACCAGGGGCTTTCGGGATCTCGCCCCAGTCGCCGACCTACAGTCCTGGCTCGCCCAGCTACAGTCCGGACAGTGATGACGAGGAGGCTGGGAGGATCAGCAAACAACCCTAGACTCGACTCTATATTACGATGACACTAACTGTTAAACTCCTGGTTCTGGTGTTTTGTTGTCTCTGGAACGGGTGGTTGGTGTATACTGTATACTGTTTTCTTGTTGTTACGTAGCGTACGTCGGCCTGGAATAATTACGTATGTAGTGTTTTGTCTGAAATCTTCTATAAACAGTATAAACAGGCAGATAGACTATTAAATGACTACTTTGTACTGGAATATTTTATACACTTTTTGTAGTTTGTTAGGTATGGTATTAGACTCTTGCGTACATATGCTACTATTTTAAGTTTACTGTAGGGGTATAATAAATGGGGTATTCTTTTTCCTGGCCGGAGTAAAATGGGCTTTTTCAGAAGACTAGAGGACTAGAATTTTCTATCGGAAACTTTTAAAAAATAACGTCAAATTTGAATATTGAATTAGAAATTGTAAATTGTTTTTTCGTGTTTTGGTTTTCGATTTCCAGGAAATCTGGATTCTTTCCTTCATGTATGTAAGTATGTTAGTTTTCTTCGTCGACGTCTGTGTGCGATATGCCCATGAATATAAATTACTTGTATGTTTGCAGGATATGTTAATGTTATATATTATATTACAGAACTGTATGCATAAAATATAAAAATAAATGCTATATAACAACATGTTGTATCAGGATTGCGGTCCAGTATATAGAATAAGTTGGAAAACAAAAAACTTTAATATTATAGTAATGCCTTCTTTGTTTTGTTCGACTTATGCTATATTCGTTTTAGTGATTCAGTGTATCTTAGGTGGGGAAATTGCGGACGGAAAAGTGGGCAAAGTGTTTAAGTGTAGAAGATGTGTTTGTTTAGATAACTACATATTAGATTGCCGAATTTGGTCATGCTTTTCCAGGAAGTGGGCTTTGTCGTTTATGTTCGTTCTGAGGGTATTCTGTTGTGCTGTTATTTTTGCATTTCATTATTGAACCTGTTCATGCACCCAGGGTTGGGACTTGTTAATTTCGAGTTTTAATTTAACCCGATATTTATAGCTATAACGGCATTCGAAGCATGTGCTTTACATGGTAGCGCTTTGCTTATTAAAGGGTGACTTCATTTTTAGGCTCTGGGTGCATTTTTAATGTGAAGTGTTAAAATTTGTTTGCAGTTCAAAGCATTAAGGAGACGCTTTTGGTTGGTTTCTTTTGGTTCAGTCGCTTTTGGTTAATTTCTTTGGAAAACATCATTGCTGAAATGATCGTTCTTTTAGTTAATGAAATTTAAATTGACATTTACGAAAGCGTTGACGATTTCGGTTGGTGTTAAGTTAGTCTAGTGAGACCTTGTAGTGGTTACAGGGCTGAAAGGATCGCATTTGCCTGGTTGTTGCTGATAAGAGTTGTTTCCTGTTTAAATTAATTTTGTTGGCTATTGGAAATTTTATGTGAAGATAAATTTGTGTGAAATTTTAATAAAGCATGTTTCCTTTGTTAGCTTTAATTTAGTCGGTTAGGGCTGGTGTTGGAAAATGAGAAAACTTTGCGGGCGGATGTGTTCCTGCTGGCCCGAGCCCGGCTCGCATCACGCGACCCGTCACCGGCCTGCAGGCCAGGCAACGTGGGGCGCTCCGGGGCCCACAAATTTCTACGGGCCGCAATGACTTAGTCGCAAAAAAAGGCCCGAGCTGTTAGGTATTTGATTTCAACTTGTTTCAACGTTCAACTTATTTTACGGTTATTTGTATGCCGTCCATCTTTCACAAACAACAAATAGTGATAACAAGTGGCCACTGGTCAGCTGATCAAATGTTGGGTGAGTATTATATATGTTCCGTGCAAAGTCCGCAGTCGTACAATGTCAGCATTGTATAGCATTTTCGTACAAAGTATTGTATGAACATTGACCGTACAAACTCCTAGTTTCGTTTTGGTACCTAGTGGCTTAGTTGGGTTTATTTGGTTGTTAATCTAGCAATTCAAAATTATACAGTTTGCAAAGATGAGTACCAATGAGTAAAGTTTCATATCCATACATTCTTTCGTAATGACAACTAGAATTCGTTATAAACTTGAAGCATACTAATGATTCATTCCCCACTATTGAACAAGTAACGAGTGGGAAGGTAACAGGAGTCTGTGTTCTGGCGTAATGCCTGATGAAGGGCTGGCCCTCCTTCCACAGATGTAGTCAACATTAGAGTTGTCGCTCCTGGCTTCGGGCTGTGAATCCGGAGATAAGCACCGGCACCCTATAACCTTCTGTAGGTTGGAGTTCTCTCCAGTGGTCACTTTACCTTTACCTTTTACTATTGAACACGCATTCCTAAATTAAAAAATCACTTGAAAATGGCAATGGCATCGCCAAAGGAACTTTTTGATCATCGAGTTACAAGTGTAGCGGAAAATGGATCTGAAAGCCAAATGTTCGTAAACGAACTCTATGATAAAATAGATAAAACAGGACAGTGGCGATACCGGTTCCAGCAGTCGACAGGAGTGCCACAGATTCTAGAAATATTCCTGGTGTTGTTGTGAGAAAGACAGGAAACGGGATTTTCGAGGTTGGAACTCGCGACGGTAAACTGCACAGACTGTTTTCTCGTAATGAAGTTGAGCCAGCCAAGGAAAGTTTCATACAAAGTGAAGATGTGCCGCCTAAAACACTAACGTTCAGATCCACTGTTGGTTTTCACTCAGTTTCTGGTATACCATGGCTACCTAATACCTAATTATGTAATGTTTTCATTCCAACTGTTTTGCAACAACTGTCCACATATAAAAAGCTTCTACACTCTTCTCATAGACGTATATAACTTAAGGGAGGTCCATTTTTGGGCCATTTTTTCGACTTTCTTCGATCTCGCTGATTTTCACATATTTTATTGTCCAAATGGTATATTTTAACGAGTTTTTAAAATTAAAGTCATAGCTCTTACGGTCGTCGAGTAATTCCACCTCAAAGTTAAGATTTCATGTGTTAAACATAGGAAATTTAAAAAGTTGTCATTTTTTCGCGTGCGCCAAAAAGATCTCTCGACAAACGTTGGTGAATCTGGACAAATTATACATTAAAATAACACTAAAATGTTAAACTGCGGTACCCTGGAATTAGAATTTTAATTTAGGCCTTTAAAATTTTTTAATTAATTTGTGAAGGATTAAAATTTGACTTGATGCTCAAGTCGTGTTAAATTTTAATCCTTCAGAAATTAATTAAAAAATATTAAAGGCCTAAATTTAAATTCTAATTCCAGGGTACCGCAGTTTAACATTTTAGCGTTATTTTAATGTATAATTTGTCCAGATTCACCAATGTTTGTCGGGAGATCTTTTAGGCGCACGCGAAAAAATGACAACTTTTTAAATTTCCTATGTTTAACACATGAAATCTTAACTTTGAGGGAAGGAAAAAATGCAAAATGGACCCAGGTGGTGGTATCCTTTTGTCATTTTTGGAGTTGCAAAGAGCTTTATACATCATTTTAAAGCTTATTATCGTAATACATGGTACATAACTGCAAAATTAGCAAAAAAATAGCAGAAATTTTCTGACAAGCTGACATCTAACAGGATGAATATAGACAAAATTGAACATCGATTTCTCAAAACTGAAGAATCGGCCAAAAGTTCTTTTTGTGCCACGATATGAAGGACATATGGGCCGAGGGACGATTTTTTGGATTTGGCTCAGACGACCGCCAAATGCACAGTGACACGAAATTTCGCAACTTCGCATTGACATTCCGGGGTCCGGGGAATGTTTTTAAAAACTCGTTAACAATATACCATTTGGACAATAAAATATGTACAAAATCAGCAAGCCAATTTTGTCCTTAACATGTGGCAGTAAATTTGAAAAAACATTTCCTCAAAAATGGCCATTTTTGACCCTAAGAAAGTTGCTTACAAACCAATGGAGATAGTCGAACTTGGAGCAAAAATGTTATCGTCCCCTTTCCAGCCATACCAACAAATCCCGTGTCTTGTCTACCACTGGGAGCTTAAGGCCAAAAACCAGAACTTTCTTATCTTTTGGCCTAAGAATACGGGATGGAAATGAGGGAAGGGGTTTGTGGGTTGGGGGGGAACTAAGGTGCTGGTATCGCTTTGTGTAAATTTGACACTATAGGCTTTAATTCTTTATGAAAGTGGATGAAAGTTTTCAAATATACTATTTCGGTGCTCTTTAACATTCTGGGACCAGTCCCGCATTTTTAGCTGCAAAGATAAGAATTTTTGGTTTTTGCCCTTATTCTCTCAGTACATAGTCGTTACACCGGATTGGCTGTTATGGCTGGAAAGAGGGTGCAAAAATGAACATTTTTGCTTTTACTACTTTTGATCTCTAGTGGTTAAGTCAGTATAAGCAAAAAAAAATTTCTGGGGTCCAAAAATGGCCGTTTTCGAGAAAATCAGTTTTTTCAAAATTACTGCCACATCGTACGGACAATTTTGGTTTATTTATACTCGATCGATACACAGTCTCATTGCACATTTTATCAGTGCCTATTAGCCGGAGTTTGTTGCTTTCAGCTAGAGATTTGGCCAAAAAACGATTTTGGCAAAACTGCGATTATTTTGTTTTGAACATCGATTTCTCAAAAACTACCCAATGGATTAGCGTGATTTTTGGCAAAATGATAATTCGCACTATTGCGGAGGGACATTTTTCTTGGTTTGAGCTAAAACATCTCCAGTTGCGAGAAAACTCAATGCAAAGTTGCGAAATTTCGTGTCACCGCACATTTAATGGATTTTCTTGACCGTTAACACGTGCTAAGCCAAATCCAAAAAAATGTCCCTCGGCCCACATGTCCTTTATAGGACAGCGCAAGAAAAAATTTTGGCTGATTCCACAGTTTTGAGAAGTCGATGTTCAAAAATTTTTGGTCTATACTCAGCCTGTCAGATGTCAGTATGTCAGAAAAATTTCGCTATTTTTTGCGGATTTTTACCAGTTTCGTACTCTCATGAGAATCTACAGATTATGAGCTTTAAAATGATGTCTAAATCTCTTTCCAACTCACGAAATTGCGAAACTTATGGCGTTTCAAAAAATGCCCACAAAAGCACTGCACAAAACGATACCAGCACCTTAAGGGAGGGGGTCGCGAATTCCAATTTTTCTCATTTTCACATATGTATTTTGTAGTCCCCATAGGTCCCCAAAACAAGACAGTTGCGTTTGTTGCAAAACTTTCTCTATCGTTCACAATAGTCCTCCAAAGGTGACCCCGACATGTGTTAAACATAGAAAAACGAAAAAGGAAAATTTCGCGGTAACCAAAAGCTTGAGCGCTGTGCAAGAGCAAAAGAGCTACAACTTGCCATAATGTTAATCTGGAGTAGCGTGTTAATATCTATATGAGGTGTTTTTGCGTTAGCTCAGCGAAATTTTCAAAGTTGGGTGAAGTCGGTTTTTGCACAAATTTGACTTACGAAAACGTCACCAAAGAAATGTTTCGTCGTGGCCTGAACTAACCGTTTACTGCATAGATTTCGCTTATAGATATTAACACAGTACACAAATAGAGGTTCAATTTCCATACGCAAAATCCATGCTGCTACTTGTGAGTAGTTCACAGTTTTGGTTACCGCGTTGGCGTTTTGCCTCAAAATACGTCATTTTCTCAATTTTTTTGATATAATGGTCCATAAGTCGGATGAAAGCAGAGCTATTCCAACCAAATTCGGTGTGCCAATTTGCACATATGAAAGGAAAATGTGTGCGTGTGTTTCACTGCAATTGCTGGTGTTTAAAGCCCGGTTCATACTTATTTTCCGTTTGTCCGTTTGTACTTTTGTCCGTTTGTCTGTTTGTCTGGTTGTCCGGTTGCCCGTTTTTAAAAAGGACAAAGTGGTTCATACTTATTTTGCTGATTGTCCGTTTGTCCGTTTCCGTTTATCAGTAATGATGATTTCTATTTTCTACACTATTTGAACTTTTGCTGTATTGCTGGATTGCTGTTTCTGTTTTCGAGTCACCTGACACTTTTTCTTTATAATGATTGGCTACAGCATTATGTTGCTTGTAAATGTCATTCTCTTCAAAAACATTCAAAACTTTGAAATCAAGCTATTTTTGAAAGTAATTTCATAATGCTCTCAATATATCAACTAATTTATCTTAAAACCATTCAAAAATCATATGCAAACGTTTATTTAGCAAGCATGTGATCGTTCTGGTTGTTTCCGATTGGTTGTTGCATGCGGACAAACGGAAAAAGTTAAACATTGCTCAAGTTCAAACGGACAACCCTTACGGACAAACGGACAACAGCAAAACAGCAAAGCAGCAAAGGTATGAATCAACCCTGAAAACGGACAAAAGGACAAACGGACAAATAGCAAATCAGCAAAACAGCAAAGCAGCAAAACAGCAGAAGTATGAATCAACTTTTAAGGTGCTGGTATCGCTTTGTGTAAATTCAACCCTACAAGCTTCAATTCTTTATGAAAGTGGATGAAGCTTTCCAAATACATTATTTTCGTGCTCTTTAACATTCTGGGACCAGTCCCGGATTTTTAGGTGTAAAGATTAGAAAGTTTTGGTTTTAGCCCGTATTCTCTCAGTACATAGTCGCTACACCGGATTGGTTGTTATGGCTGGAAAGAGGTCACCAAAATGAATATTTTTGCTTTTACAACTTTTGAGCTACCTCAACTGGTTAAGGCAGTATAATCCAAAAACGATTTTTGGGGTCAAAAAATGGGCATTTTTGACGAAATCAATTTTTTCAAAATTACTGCCAAATCTTACAGACAATTTCGGCTTATTTATACTCAATCGATACTCCGTCCAATTGCGCGTTTTATCAATACCTATTCGCTGGAGTTCGTTGCTTTAAGCTAGGGAATTCGCACAAAAACCATTTTGGCAAAATTGCAATTATTTTGTTTTGAACATTTATTTCTCAAAAACTGCCCAATGGATTCGCGTGATTTTCGGCTAAACGAAAATTCACCCTATTGCGGAGGGACATTTTTCTTGGTTTGAGCTAAAACTTCTCCAGTTGTGAGAAAACTGAATAGAAAGTTGCGAAATTTCGTGTCATCGCGCATTTGCCGGATTTTCTGGAGTACTGAGACTTGTTGAGCCAAATCCAAAAAAATGTCCCTCGGCCCACATGTCCTTCATGTCATGACACAAGAAAAAAGTTTGGCCGATTCTACAGTTTTGAGAAATCGATGTTCAAAAATTTTTGGTCTATATTCAGTCTGTCAGATGTCCGCATGTCGGAGGATTTTTGATATTTTTTCCCAATTTTGCTAGAATCGTAAGCTCATGTTAATGTACAGATTATAAGCTTTAAAACGATGTATAAAGCTCTTTCCAACTCCGAAAATTGCGAAAGTTATAGCGTTTCGAAAAATCACCACAAAAGCACTGCACAAAAGGATACCAGCACTTTAAAACGGACAACAGAAACGGACAAACGGACAGAAGTATCAACCGGGCTTAACTGTGGACGCATGCCTCAGTGCGATGACGGAAGCCTATAGTCAAAAAATTTTAAAATTTTTCAGCTAAATTTTATATCAAATCAAGCTTTCGATGTCCTGAACACTTTGCTTGATCAACTTGTGACTTGACAACTTGACCAACCTACACCGTTTCTTGCTTGTTGCTTGGCTTGTCATTGTAATTTATGCAGTAATAAATACCCATAGGTAAAGGGTTTAAATTGATGTATTTGCCGTGCCTGCCATAGTCTTTTGTCATCCTATGTTGTGTGCGCAACGTCGAAGCCCTCTGCGAGGCATACTGGGTAAATACTAAATTGTAGGGATTTGAACTGCAATATCTTTCAAATGGGTTGACCTTGAACTCTAAAAATTTGTCTTGTGTTTGGATACATATGGGGCTATATTATAACCTAAAAGGAGACGACCTCGGTGAGTATATAAAATTTGGTACCTGGCGACCTCTCCCCTTAAATAACAATGAATATGGATCAAAATAGATTAGGGTTACGTTTAGGTACCAAATACAAAACAAAAAATAGGTCAGAGTAGTATACCTTTGCGCATATACCACGTTAGGGTTCGCAAATGCTAGTGGACCAGATAGCCCTAGATTCTGGCTAGCCATGTTGAGTGTTCCAGGAAGTAGCGAACTGTTCTGGACCTGCTGCTCATTTTGCGCCATTGTCTCACCTGCTAAACTGAAATTAACACAACTAACAATAAGTGTAATACAACTGAAAATATTAATAGAATTTATTATATAATAACGGAATAAGATTAAATTAAAAATTCGTAAGAAAAATATTAAACGCAAAATTATTAAACTGAAATGTACTTTAAGTTACAATAAAGCAACTAAAACATATTCAAATTAGTCCAAATCCAGTATTAAAAAGAGATTAAGCTGAGGGTATGGGATTATTGTTTTAGTAATATTCGATTGCAGCATATAAATGTAAAGTCTTTCGGCCCTAATCCCTTAGACTTTACATCTATATGATGCTAAATGAAGATAAAGATATGAAATAAAAGAAGTGGGGGACATTAGCGAGAAGAAGTTAAAAACAGGCGGGATTAGGTGCCGATTTCCGTCATCAGAGGGATCCGATTTGGGTACCGTCCATAAAAAAGGTCTATATATAATCTTAATCGGTTGGGCCAGCCTACTGGTAGACCCGGAAATCGATCAGGTCCTAATACTTCATAGATGCACGTTTATACATATAGGACTCGAACCTTATGTATTACAAAGATCGTTATTAGTCAAAGAATCCATCCAGCATTGAAGCTGGTGAGTAATTGTAGTTCCAGCAAGAGCTAGTGAAACTTGACGTGAAACAAGACTTGAATAACACATATGCAGACTATTTTAGTAAACACCTTGGCGGAAATGAGTATTTTCCTATTAGTCCAAGATTCACAGGAAGTTATTTACAGAAGGGATCAGGTTTAGGGTGCTGTGTACGATTGGTAGACCTTCAGCATCTATTGTTGAATATGTCGCCCCCTTTGCCTTATCCGGTTGTAGTGAATTCAGTAGACGTTATATTTCCGGTGAAGAATTTCACAAGCAGCTGAAAATGCAACGACGGATTCATCTAATGCAATGCTGCAAGATTACGTTACAAAAAGAAAACAGTCAGGTGGTGCTGCTGGAAAACGCAAAAATTCGAGATTTCAGTTCAGAGCGGTTTTTGCCAATATCTGAAAGTTTGGCAGAAGCTGCATTACTACTATATCCATTCGATATATCTTATTGAGCTCTACAAGTTTGTTTTTGGAAGCAACTTTCTAGCTTTTCCCTATCGTGAGATATAGCAAGTCTTCCTAATCTGGCATCGAAAACTTGTCCTTAACTACAGAAATCAAATAATCCATTATTTCTTGAGCTATGCAAGCCGTAAAACCTAACTAAGGTGTCAATCTGAAGGTCTCAAGGGGGCAAATTATCTGACGCATGATCATCTTCCAATTGCTATCCCGTAGGCTGCTATCATAAAGAATGTATATAATTTTTTCAAAAAGACGACCAAGTGTTTTCCAAAGATAGTGGAGCATTCACCACGCGAGTTGGTGGGCTACTACTTACAGATGTGTTATGCACAAATATGCCCAAGGACGCTTTTTGGTTCTTTTGCGCTTCCCCCCCAAGCCCTAACTTTTGATGTTTTGACCAATAACTTTGAAATTTGGTGTGGCTGCATACTGGAGGCTGATGAATTCAAAAATTAAAAATTTCAAATTTTTAAAAAAATTTGAAAAATTTAAAATTTTAGTTTGGTAAGGGGGGACCAAGGGGAAACCAAAAAATTTTTTGAAAAAATTTTACTGAAAACGTGCATACAGGGGTCTTCTGGGGCGCTAAGCACGAATTTGAAGTCCGTTTTCGTTTCAGTTTTCGTTAGCTCAGTATAAGCTAAAGTTGTAAGCTTAACATGTAAGCTTGTACTGAGCTAACGAAAACTGAAACGAAAAACGGACTTCAGATTCGTGCTCAGCGCCCCAGAAAGTCCCAGTATGCAAGTTTTCAGCAAAAGTATTTTCAAAAAAATTTTTGGTTTCCCCTTGGTTACCCCATACCAAACTAAAATTTTAAATTTGAATTTTGAATTTAAATTTTTTTGAATTTATCAGCCTCCAGTATGCACCCACACCAAATTTCAAAGTTATTGGTCAAAAAAATCAAAAGTTAGGGCTGGGGGGGAAGCGCAAGCAAAAGATCCCGCTTTTTTAGTTGCTGCCATAGCTATCTCCGAGCTAAAGTCGTCGCTTGCCAAATTTGGGAAAAGTAGGCAAAATCCAGGTTACGCATTGTACATTTCAGCTTATTTCTCCATATATAATGAAGAGAGATTTCATTATAATTAAAAAACGCCCCAGCGATTTGATAGAGGTATCGAATGATATAACTGATGTTTCGCGAGAAAATTTACTTGAGTCTGCAAAATTATAGTTTTTTCTAAAATGTGTAAAAAAACAGAAAAGCAGCATTAGTTACATGACTTAAAACATTAGCAACATTAGTTATGCATTAAAAAGAGCAAATAGCAAGCTGCATTTTGATATAAAGAGGGCTTCAAAGAAACTGTTTTACCCAGAAGCCAGAATGACACAGAAGCTGCTATCTACAACTGAAGTTAATAAATCAAACCGAAACATTTTTCCAATAGTTTTATATTCCAAACATCCTGTAGAAACTGACTTCTTTAGCGTTGGGAGACGGCGTCAACTGATAACCAACTGCACCTATTATTTAAATGAACTTTAACTGAACCAAGCCAAAAATTTGGACTTTTTTGAAAATTTTTGCATAATTAAATAAATACATATATATATATATACCCCCTTTTTTGGCAATTTTTTCGCCCCTCGGGCGCGCCCCCCCCCCCCGCAGTTGGGGGGGGCCGGGCCCGGGGGCCCCCGAAAATTTTGGGGGGTTACCTTTAGGGCATTTTTGTTACTAATGTACAAGGGCGCCGCAGGCATATATAGGTGACAACGGGGATTTGAGTTGGGGGCCCTCCCCCGAAATTTTGAGGGCGGGCCCCCTGGCTTATTTTTATACTGGGGGGGGCCCACTCGGCAACCTCCCCCCATTCGAGGTTCCCCCCATAAAAGCCCCCCCCCCATAAATTTTGACTTCCCTCCCATAACCCAAAAAATTGCCAGATGTCATCAGTTTTACGGTAAATTTTCAAAATGTTTCCGGTTTCGCCGGAATTTTAACGAAATTTTCGCTAATTTAGCGTAAAAACACCTAAAATTAGTCATTTTTTAGCGATTTTTGGCAATTTTTACACAAAAAACGTAAACATTTGCAAAATTTTTTCCAAAAATACGCCGCCCCCCACTTTTGGTGAGCCCCCCATCGATGGGGGGGGCAGTGTTTTTTTTTCGCCGACGGCTTATGTGTAATGTTACACACCTCGCCAAAAATTTTTGCTATTTTTCAGAAAAAAGTGTGTAACTACCTAAAAATTTCTAATTTTCTCCTGCTTTGTGTACCACGTATATATAAGTATACAAGAACAAAAAGTGCTCCTTCGTCGCATGTAAAATACATATGAGTCTTCGTAGGCAGGTTGTACATAAGCAAAAACTAGCCTGTAAAATACATATGAGTTCCGTAGGGAGGTTGTAAATTAAGAAAAACAAGTTGCAACTGCTCAACATATGAGCCTGTCCTACAACGAGGCTCATATTGGCGTATGTCATAATACGAATAATAATTTTACTTTTATATAAATACATACTGCATAAAGCTTTTCATTACAAATTATCCTGCACATAGCTTGTTGATCAGTCATTATAGTGTGCATATGCTCAATACGGTACGCCATGAGGCGCTCTGACTCACAGCCAAGTGGGAACGCATTCTGCGTGGGTATGTGAAAGTGTTTCGAGAATGCATTAGGTTTACCGTGTACCACAGCGTATCGCGAAATATTATATAGGTGTGCCATAGTGTTTCAGGAAACATCAGGATGCATGTACAGTTCAGCTTGAGCAGTCGTAGTTCACTTCAGTCCATTTCTTCTGGGCCACAACGTCTATTCATTTTTCCGTAGTGTGGATGAAGCTGAGATTCTTTAATGAGGCTTTAATGTGGAATGCACTGTGACGCCAATATGAGCCTCGTTGTAGGACAGGCTCATATGTTGAGCAGTTGCAACTTGTTTTCCTTAATTTACAACCTCCCTACGGAACTCATATGTATTTTACAGGCTAGTTTTTGCTTATGTACAACCTGCCTACGAAGACTCATATGTATTTTACATGCGACGAAGGAGCACTTTTTGTTCTTGTTTTCTATTATTTTATATATGTATGCTCCACTATAGCCACTTTGAGTATGCAGTTCTATGACAAACGTTGCTCAGCTCGCTTACGGCTTTCATTTGGTACCAAATTTGACCACTTTTGGAAAATTTCATTTTTGACCGAAAATCGCCTAAGTCCCCACCCCACTCCACCACAGCACTCTACAGCCACTTTGAGCATGCAGTTCTATGACAAAAGTTGCTCAGCTCGCTGAGGGCTTTCATTTAATACCAAATTTGACCACTTTTGGAAAATTTCATTTTTGACCGAAAATCGCCTAAGTCCCCACCCCACCACAGCACTCTACAGCCACTTTGAGCATGCAGTTCTATGACAAAAGTTGCTCAGCTCGCTTTGGGCTTTCATTTGATACCAAATTTGACCACTTTTGGAAAATTTCATTTTTGACCCAAAATCGCTTAAGTCCCCACCCCACCCCACCACAGCACTCTACAGCCACTTTGAGCATGTAGTTCTATGACAAAAGTTGCTCAGCTCGCTGAGGGCTTTCATTTGGTACCAAATTTGACCACTTTTGGAAAATTTCATTTTTGACCGAAAATCGCCTAAGTCCCCACCCAACCCCACCACAGCACTCTACAGCCACTTTGAGCATGCAGTTCGGGCTACTCGGGCAGCAAAACTGATAGCGGGAATCGATTCTCCGTCCCAAAAAACCTTTGTATGCAAAATTTGAGCCACCCATGTAGCAAAATAAGCGAAAAAATTAAGTTCAAAGTTCGACCCAAAATTCACCAACTTTGGCCGGCCAGTACCGAAAAATTACGCACAGAGACGGAAAATCATATAGCATTTGAACGACCCCGATATGTGTACTGTTTAACCATATAGTCAGTATTACCCCATATATAGCCCAATCTGACTTATTAAGGCGCCTTTGAAGCATACTTTTTGGCCATTTTAGCGTTTTGGCCGACTTTGGCCCCCAGCCAAAAATTTTTTCCGGCTCTGGGAGGCATAAAAACTAGCTTATTTTCTTATTTTTGATTTGTACTACAAGAATATATATGGGTTTCATAGGCAAAAATTTTTCTATCTGTAGTTATTCAAGCTACAAAACCCCCTTATGAGACATCAAAAGCGAGAAACCGGAAAAAAAACATCACTCTCGTAAGCGATTTTTGGCATAACTTTTTAACGGAAAGTGGTACGGGGATGAAACTTGGCGAACATACTAAACTCGACACGTACAATTTTTTGCGCACATAATCTGCGCAGGAATCTGCGCAGCTTCTGCGCAGCCTTGTTTTACACGGTCATTCGACCATTTTCACTCATATTATAGGGGTCGCTACCGCGACCCCTATGATTGGTAATGGAAACTAATTATTTCGCGGTGTTTTCGAAGCAGCTTCTTTATAAGTGAAAATTGAAAACTCAAATTTACAGCAAAATTGCTTAAGCTCCACCAAATCAACAAGACAAAGTTAAAAAATTAGCAACTATAACGCAACGAGCTGCAGTCATAGGAACGTACTACTTACTTATATAGCTAGAAGAGATAATCGATAAAACAGCCACGTATATACCTTTGATATTTTATTTATTTATTTATATAGCTAGAGAAAGGAAAATCGGCTACAAGATTTAGTTGGGATGATTTTGTCTTAATAGAGCGAATACAAATTTATTAGAATTAAAAACGCAAATTTATCTGAAGGGAAGTGAATGAATGAACAAAAAAGACGAACCGATTGTTAAGTATATATATACATATACAGGAAAAGCTCGTTCTTTCCGTATACAAAACCAAAAATAATATATAAGAAATGGTGCAGAAGGGGGGTCTGGGGGGCGACGCCCCCCAGAAACGGTAAATACGTGGACACAAATTAATGCGCATTAGAAAAAGTTTCCACTATTTGGCAAAACTTGTCCAAAATTTCTGTGTAACGTTACACAGACGCCAAAACTTTTTTGCTATTTTCCAGAAAAAAGCGTGTAATTACACGCGTTTTTGAGCAAAAAAAACACTGGGGGGGGGCAGTGTTTTTTATTTGGCCGACGACTTATATATGTGTAACGTTACACAATTACGTTACAAATAACGTTACACGAATTTATTCACGTTTTAGAAGCATGAATCTTACTACCATTACAGAGGTGTATATATGTGTTAAAAATAAATTATTCATATTCAAGACTTAAAGTCGAATTTATAGCAAACCCTACTGAAAATAATGAAGTTTTGAATTTTGTCAAAATCCGCAATGGAGACGCTTAAAAATTTATCTGGCATGGACTGCTTTGTAACTATAGTGAGTTGTTGTGAGTGAATACACAATGGAAAACGTTCCGGCTATTTGGCAAAATTTTTTCCAAAATTTCTGTGTAGCGTTCAAAATCTTCTTGCTATTTTCTAGAAAAAGAGTGTAATTACACGCGTTTTTGAGCAAATAAAAAACACTGGGGGGGGGCAACTTTGAGCCCCCCCATAAATTTTGGCCTAAAAATAAGCCAGGGCCCCTTTGGACCTCCCCCAACCGCAACCCCCCAGCCTCCTCCCAAAATTAATTCTATTTTTATGCCAAAAATAGCGTTTTCAGCCATTGCTAATGCCAAAGAACATCCAACCATGAAATAATTTTAACATTAACTCCAAAATAAGTGAATATTCAATTGGAAAGTCCATGAAACTGTAAGAAACGTGCTTTTCTCGCAATACGTAATGAACACTTTAACCCAAAAATTTAGACTTTCGTGAAACATTTTGCAAAATTTATCCTAAAAGCACCCAAGTTTTGGCTAATTCTTCGCGCCTTTATCGGGGGTTCCCCCCCCCCCCCGATTGAGGGAAGCGGCCGGGGGCCCCCATGCAGGTTTTTTTATTTCATTGCCGACATTTAGGCCAAATGGCTTCAACGACCAAAATTTTTTAGGCCATCTTCCAAAAAGTTTAGGCCATCTATTATATTATATTATACTAATTTTTAGCATTATTGTGACGAAATTAGAACGTGAATGGTTATTGGTAAGTACAAATACAGAACGTAACTAGCTGGCGCAGTCCAGACGTTTTTAAGAAGCTAAAACCTTTTATTAGAAATACCACAATTTTCACCTAAAAATAAAAAATTGACTGAGTTTTTGTCTAAAAATTTAGGCGCCACAATTATTTAGGCTATCGGCTCTAAAATTTATGCCATGGCCTTAGCTTATGGCCTAAATAAAAAACCTTGCCCCAAGTTTTTGGGTGTGGTTTGGAAAAATGGCTGGAGGGGGGTTTGACCCATCAAACCTCCCCCCCATGACACCTATGGCCGCAGGCGGCAAATTTTAGAAAAATTCTAAATAAGTAATAGAATACGACTTCATTTTCAGTAAATGATTATCAGCTGAAAAACTGCGGCAAAGGAAACGGGCCCTCGACCTCATAAGATAGGGCAGATAGGGCCCCACTGGATCATAGTTTCACTAGTGAGGGGATGGGGGTATCCCCTTCCCCAACATTTTCGACCAACTTTACCTCTCCCGGATTTTTGACTTACCCTCCCCCACGTCAGGTCCCCCTCCCCGAATCCCCCTGCACTTGTTGGGGCCAAAAAGCGTTAAAATGCAGAAAATTGTGCATTTGTAGGCTATTTTTGGATTTCCTGAGGTCCGACCTGGGGAGAGTTCAGGGGAGGGGAGTGCCCATCACATTTTGGTGGGTGGACCACCAAATTGCCAAGGTTTACCCTCCCCAACCAATATTCCCGATAAAACTATGCCCTGGATCCGCCACTGCTTAAGCGTAAATATATACGCTATGGTTGTTTATGAACATTTCAATTGTATATTTTAAGGTTAACGTTAATTTGATAATGGTGGCTCCTCATCCAAATGCCGTGATACTACCCCCTCCCATGAGAGTTTCTCCCTTTATTCGAGTAAGTCATATATCCTTATATTTTTAATCTCTGTCTCACGGTCTTTTTGGGCAAAATTGGGGGCATTTGCCCACTCGGAAAAATGCCAGGATTTAAGCTAGAAATAGCTATTTGTACGAAAAAATCTCCAGCGAAGCCGGAAAATTTTTGAAAATTGGCCTATTTTCGGCAAAAGTTTGGACCTCCAAAAATTCCTGGGGGGAAGCAAAAATCCGGGGGGGAAGGCATTTTCGGGGGGGAAGGTAAATTTCGGGGGGACCCCCGCCCCCCTCCCCTGTAAAAATACCCTGGTGTATACGTACCGGTAATTTTGCTTTTCTGCTAAACGCTAGCACTGAATGAAGTTTTGCTTAAGAGTGGGAGGTCGTTTTGGTTCAAAATAGTCACGGATTTCGCTCATTTTCACACACAATATCCCTATTACATATGTTCTCAGATTTCGAAATTTCTCACAAAGTCTGAAATTTTTCTTGATCATGTTGTTGTTCATTTCCGGGCTCCATCAGCTTAGAAAAGCTACAAGAGGGCACTTCGGCATGTACTGGCCCAGCACACGTCTTTGCATAGTTTAGTCCACACGTCGGAGAATCCGTGATGGAAGTGATGTGGGGGATTGGACCCAACCGCTCGGTAGCATAATTTGAGGACTCCAGATGCTTCAGTGTTACCCAACACAGTCGTGTTCCCGGGAGTTTGGAACCCATTTGCGCTGTTGACCAGACGGATGCCAGGGGGCAATCTCCATTTGATGGCGCACGTGTCCATCGGATTTCCCACGGAGGTTCTCCATTTGATGGCGTACGTGTCCATCGGATTTCCCACGGAGGTGGTTCCAAGCCCCCCTTTCTTGATCATCATTAACATCGATATGATGGCCGATCGAGCGGAGCGAGTCATTTGTTTGAAGATGGCATTGGAAGCAGTCTGCACAGAGGATATAGCATTGTTCACAAAAAAATAAAAAATCATTTTTGCTGGCAATTTCGCAAATGAAGCCCGATCGAAAAACTTTTGGTACGTGTGGAACGGCAGTGACCTCTCTACGTATGGTGCAAATTTCATGCCAGTAGCCGTTGTGTAGCGAGAGTAATAAAAATTTTTGTGATTTTTGTGAACGAATTCACAAAAAATCACTTGTTCACAAAAAATCACCACCGGATCTGATCTCAGGATATTGCTAATAAATTTTTTCATGCAAAGATAGAGCATACAGCATACAGCATGTAGTCCATAGTGTTATTATGTAAAAAAATTTGGACCCGCCGGCTGAACTTAGAATTTTGGTTCTCGGCCCCGGGACCAAAGTGGGTACCCAGGCCAATATGGTTGACCTTTATTGATATGAGGAAGCTAGGAATCCACTTATTTTGTCTTCTGTTGCTCTAGTAAGCACAAAACAAGCAATTTAGTGGAGTAATCTCGCATCTGGAATGGTCACATGACTTGGCCTACGGTCACGTGACCTGGGTCGGGGTCACGTGACTGACCAAGAATTTTATTTCAAGGTCCCAGAAGCCTAAAAACTCGCATATATAGGTTTTTCGGTGCGTAATTCAAATTTGGCATTAGTTTTTAGGTAGCTTTTGCCCAGATAGGTGATCCTGACCACCCGCCCTGGGTAAGGGGGGTCCGGGCCGGGTCCACCGGCCGGACGGTCTGCCAGAAGGGGGTTGAGGCACCTAAAACATCCGCTATATAGGTTTTTCGGGTCGCTGATCTCGAATTTGGCATTAGTTTTGCCCTAGCGGTTGCCCCAGAGGCATTTTACAAAAAGTTAATAGTGATTTTTCTTTTGTGAACTTGTTCACAAAAAATCACCCGCCGGTGGCGAAGCCAGAAAACATGGCAGGGAAATCCAATATATGGTTAGAGTTAGGACATGTCACATGGATAATATGGGGTATATAGCTGCGCAATGTCCATAGTGAGTATATACGTATATATATATATATATATATATATATATATATATACCAGGAAATGTATATTTCTATTTTGGTGGGGTGTTGTCCGAGGGTCGGATTTTGGGTGGGTCGACTATTTTGGGCACCCTAGTCGGAGGAGTTGGGCCTCGGCAGCCAAATTTACATGTTATGGTTGGGTCTTGTGGCTATTACCATGGACAAAATTTTCGGGCTGCGTCTTGTTGTTAGCCGTCTAGGTTGGTGATTATTTTTTTGTGAATTTTCGGGGTGATTTGTTGTGAACACTGCTATATATACTTCTGGGTTTATTTTACTGGGGGGGGGGGGGGGGGGGGGGGGCGCCCCCCACTCGAGCACCACTCCCCCCCCCCACTCGGCCCCACCCCCACTTTTTTGGGCTTCCCCCCCACGCACCCTAAGGTGCCCAGAAATTGCCAAATTTTTAGGATTTGTGGTCAAAATTTTTCCGGCTTGGCCGGAAATTTTTGATCAAAAATCGGCTTTTTTGGTGCTAAAACTTGATTTTTGAGCACTTTTAAGCATAGTTATAGCAGTGTATATGGAAACTGGCTATTAATGCAGCATTTTTAGCATGTTTGGCCCATTTTATTCCCCCCACTTTCGACCTCCCCCCCCCCCTGTAGTGGGGGCTGGGGGCGTCCCCCCCACTTATTTTTGCCTAAAATAAATCGAGCACCTAGGAATTTCGTTGCGTCTGGTCGCATCAGTAGTCGCAGGGAAGCTTTGCATCCCCAGCTCGGTTGGGTGAGAATTCGTCGGCGATCGGCCCGTGGCTGCAAGTGCAAGTCCGGAGCTGGTATATATATATATAACTGCTGACCGGCTGTCGCTGATTCTCACGTACGATTTCGCTGCCAGGTACCGTATCCGGAGTTTGGATGGCATTACACCTGCTTCCAGTTACCGAGGAAATGCACTGTTCTAGCTTTCCTATTTTTGCATGTATATGTTATTATGAGGGGCAAACGCTATTTTTACTCTATCAGATCAACTGAAAACAGTGTTTACTGCAGCAAGCAAATTTAGTGTTTTAAAGGCAAACATCTATGCTAAAAATCTCCGGCGAAACCAAAAAAGGTTTAAAAATTCGGCATAATGAGCGATTTTAGAGGGCAAAATTTACTACAGAAAGGAGCACCCACTTTTGGGAGGAGGCACCTCCCCTTCCCCCTCACCAGAATAAGCCCAGTTGTAGCATAATAATATGACGTACTGACAGGCGCGTAGCCAGGGGGGGAATGGGGGGAATTCCCCCCCCCCGAAATTGTGTTGCCCCCAGGAATGTTTTCCTGCCATGTGCAAAACACCCATTTTTCAAAAAATTTTCGCGCCTTCGGCGCGTATTGACTGAAATTTACCATCATAATATGGGTTTGGAACGCCAAAAATGAGTGCTAAATACCCTATTGGATGTGGTTCGCCCAGTTTATGCATCATTTGCGTGCACGAAAACGTATTGAGCCTCATTTCGCTTCTTTAATTCAAAGATTGCTTTGAAAAAATTCCTCAGACGTTACAAATTTGAAAAATTTTTCAG
Source organism: Trissonchulus latispiculum (assembly GCA_030248195.1). Classification (NCBI taxonomy): domain Eukaryota; kingdom Metazoa; phylum Nematoda; class Enoplea; order Enoplida; family Ironidae; genus Trissonchulus; species Trissonchulus latispiculum. The sequence continues at coordinate 24,859 of JASAND010018828.1, forward strand.
CTTCTGGGGGCTGCGCCCCCCAGACCCCCCCATTTTTGGCATTCCCCCCCGAAGATTTTTTTCTGGCTACGCTAGTGCGGTACTGATATGTATAGTATTTTGTTTGTAATTTAGTTTTGCCGATACGCAGCACTCGGTCTTGGTATAGCTTGGGGAGCAATGCGATACAGTAAGTTTATGATGTCAGTGAATTTGCATTATTCGTATGAATATGCATAATACGTATATATTAGGGATGCGCTTGGGCCTGGCCCCGGCACCTGGGCCAGGTTCCGGCTCCGATAGTAAGGCCCCGGCCCCGGTGGTCAGGCCCAGGTACCGACCGGGGCCAAAAATTAGCAACATTTTGTGACATTTTTTGGCCAAAATTTTGAATTTTCGAAGGTCAAAAAGTGTTACATATCGCTTGTTTTCCCTCCGATATGAATGAAAACAACGATAGTAACGTTTGTATATCAAAAGTTATTGGAAAACTTAAATTTTCAAGAAAATTTTTGAAAATTTTCGATTTGGACCCCCAATTTCCAGGGCCCGGGGCCAAGATGAGGCCCCGGTAGTGGCGGCCCCGGTGCATCTCTCGTCATGGGGGAGCTCGGAGAGCCCCCCATAATATGAGCTATAAAGGCACTTTGCGGATTTTGAAAAGTGCTAATTAGGCATAACTAATTAACGGGAAGGAATTAAGAGCTAATATTTACATTTTTGAAATCTCCAGGCCAAGAGCTTTTGAATGACACCAAACTTGCCCGGAAAAATGAACTTTGAAAAAATCGACTTTCTCTTACGGGTTTGAAAGTGGGGGTTTTTTTTTCTCTGTATTCAGCATGATTTTTGTCAATTTTGTGTTAACTCGATTTTTCGAACGGCCCATAGGAAAAATTTTTCCATACTATTTTTTGAATATCTAGGCAATGGTACTTAGCAAGTTTATGTTTTTTTCCGAATTTCAATCTGGTTCAATTTATGGTCAAAAATGGAAAAATAGCGTTTTTGGACACCTTCAAGCTGAAAAATTTTTAAGTCTGAAAATTTTAAAATAGTCTAAAAACGGGCAAAAACAGCGTTTTTCGGCCTTGGGGTGGTACCCATATATAGTAAATCGGGGTCGCTGAACAGATGAGCATAGTGCCGACACCGTATCTCGCCTGGTTCATCTGGTTCAACTGGTTCAAAGGCCCCGGTGTAAAAAGAAATTTTACATACAAAGGTTATTGGGCAAGGGGAATTCACTGGTGATGTAACATTGGTGATCCAACTCATGAATGGCCAGATCTGGTTCAACTGGTTCAGAGTTGAACCAGTTCCTGGTTCAAGCTACTGGAGATAGCTGGAAGGCTGAAATTTTGCATACAAAGGTTATTGGGCATGGGGAATTCACTGGTGGTGTTACTTTGGTCATCCAACCCATGGCTGGCCAGATCTGGTTCAACTGGTTCAAAGTTGAACCAGTTCCTGGTTCAAGCTACTGGAGATAGCTGGAAGGCTGAAATTTTACATACAAAGGTTATTGGGCATGGGGAATTCACTGGTGGTGTTACTTTGGTGATCCGACCCATGGCTGGCCAGATCTGGTTCAACTGGTTCAAAGTTGAACCAATTCCTGGTTCAAGCTACTGGAGATAGCTGGAAGGCTGAAATTTTACATACAAAGGTTATTGGGCAAGGGAAATTCACTGGTGGTGTAACTTTGGTGATCCAATTCATGGATGGCCAGATCTGGTTCAACTGGTTCAAAGTTGAACCAGTTCCTGGTTCAAGCTACTGGAGATAGCTGGAAGGCTGAAATTTTGCATGCAAAGCTTATTGGGCATGGGGAATTCACTGGTGAGATTTGTGATTGCTGCTGCCACAGTTATGGCAGCGTTCCCAAAAACTAGACGGAGGACAAGTAGGAAAAATGCTCCTTGCAGTCGCATGAAAAAGTTAATATGAGCCAACATCTAAATAAATAGAGGACAAGATGTAAACGGCTAATATGAGCCGCTACGTTTCTCTTGGGCTCATATTGACGCGACTAAAATGGCAAACATATATACTGTTTACGGTATATACGGTTTACATATAAGCATCAGTGTTTATAAACGATTTGATTGGCTTGGGAATATTGAATTAATGTGATGATTGCGATGATAACTTCAAATGTGATTTCTCAAGAATTCACAACATGTGTAAGTTCCACATTTTCGTTTCTTCATTTGATTGGACTTCGGTTTCGTTTTGTTGACTTATATGGTGGCCTTAAATCTGTGCTTGGATGTAGCGGTGGAGAAGAAAACATTTACGTACAGCTTTGCAAAATTAATGTTTATGCGTCGTTATTTATGCAAGCCAATTCAGTGTTGGATTCAAAGTAAGCAAAAGCTAAATGAGCGTCAATATGATCCCAAGAGAAACGTAGCGGCTCATATTAGCCGTTTACATCTTGTCCTCTACTTATTTAGATGTTGGCTCATATTAAACATTTTAAATCTTGTCCTTGACACATTTAAATGTTGACCATCATAGCTCATATTAACTTTTTCATGCGACTGCAAGGAGCATTTTTCCTATGCAAATACGGAAATATATATATGCAAATATGCAGATGTATGTACATTATACACAGTGCAGCAGTATAGCAAGGTTAATAAAAAAATCAAAAATTGAATTTTTTTCTGCCGTTTTCGCAAATGAAATTCGATCTAAATAATTTCGGTATCAAATCAAAAATTAGTCAAAAAAGGTTCTGGGTCTCTGGGTCCAACCTGGCCAATTCGCTTAACACTGTTTATTGACTCCAGAAAGCCAGGAAGGAATCCACATATTTGGTGTTCTAGTACGCTAGTTCTAGTAGCTCTAGTACGCACAGCGCAAACAATTTGGCGTAGTAATTTTGCGTCTGGACTGGTCACGCGACTTGGCTTAGGGTCACATGACTCTGGTCAGGGTCACGTGACGGGTCAAAAATTTTATTTCAACACCTAGAAAGCCTAATAACTTGCCTATATATCAGGGTATTTTTTAGGGATTTTTTTCCGATGGGGGGGGGCTTCCCGGGGGGGGAAGAAATTTTCGGGGGGGGGGAGATTTTTTTGCAAAAATGAGCCAAAAAATGGTATTTTTGGGCGTATTTTGACCAAAATCCGGGGGGGGGGCGATTTCGGGGGGGGAGGTCAATTTCGGGGGGCCCCTCCGCCTCCCCCCCTGTAAAAAAATACCCTGTAATAGGTTTTTGGGGCGTAGAATTTAAAATTGGGCATTAGTTTATATGTAGCTTTTGCCTACTATGTGATCCTGACCTCCCCTTGGGTCCGGAGGGTCGGGGTCATGACTAACAGCCGGCCACTGGGTCAGACGGGTCTGAGCATAGGTGAACCAGGCTACAGTTAAACTTTAGCCACCAGCCGTTAGCTACTGAGTTTACCCCCTGTGAGACCCCCCTCCCCCCTACCCGGCCTCAACTACTCCCCCCCCCAAGCCGAGCTCAACCCCCCCCCCTAAAACCGGGTCCAAACCAAGTAAAAAATGCAAAATTTTTGGAAAAATTTTTTGCAATTTCTGAAAATTTTTGAGAATAATTTGAAAAAATGGATGTAAATCAGCTATAAACAGCTAAAGATGGTTATTTATGGCAATTAAAAAGTAACATACACAATTATAATTCACAATCTGGCCTAATTCAGGCATATTTTAGCACAAATTTGTCAATTTTCAAGCCCTCTTTTCGCATACCAAAGCTATTGACAGAAGCGTTTGAGTACGTTTAATGTACTGTACATCGAAAAAGGAGCATTTTTAGCTAAAAAAACTTGGGTACAGTTTAGGGGGGGTCCCCCCCCAAATTTCGGATTTTGGTGGGGTCCCCCGAGCCAAATTTGGACCTTCTACTCCCCGCCCCCCAACCCAAACAGGTGGTACACCTATGGGTCTGAGGTACTTAAAAACATGTGCCATATAGGTTTTCGGGGCGGCAGAGCTTGAATTTGGCGTTAGTTTTGCTGTAGCAGCCACCCCGCACCTTTTTACAAAAAGTTGTGGGTTATTTTTTTGCGAAAAGTTCGCAAAAAATCACCCACCGTGGGCCAGCCCAGAGGTCATGGCAAGGTATCCAATATATGGCTAGTGCAGAATCTGGACATGTTAATGTTATAATATGGGTTATATGTGAGTAATAGCATAATATTCTATTTTGGTCCGGAGTTGTCCGAGGGTCGGTTTTGGGGTGGGTCGACTATTGTGGATACCCTGGTCGAAGGAGTTGGGTCTCGGCGATCAAACCTACGTATGTTAAGGTTGGGACCTCTGGCTATTACCATGGAAAAAATTTTCCAGCTGCGGCTTGTTACTAATCCTGTAGGTGAGTGATTTTTTGCGAATTTTCGGGGTTATTTTTTTGTTAACCTTGCTATATGCAATACACTGTTAGAGCAGTTCCAGCAGCAGCAAAGCAGCAGTTAATCTAATTACAGAAGTAGTTTTAACTATAGAAGTCGTTTCAGGGTGTAGTGCTGCATAAATGTTTCTTTTGCGAACATCAATAAAGTTTTTCATTTCGTCAAATTTGGCTGGCTTTGCGACATTAGGCTTTCCGCGAGTCGCCATATACCAAACTTTGCTTCGAGTCTCCGCAGAGCTTATTTTATTAAGGTAGAGAGTCTAGAGGGAAACTGGATTGTTTAGATGTTGCGCAGTAAAAATTGAAGGGTAGAAATTTTGTCAGCATTTTTAACACAGAATTGTAAGCTTTTCCGGAAGTTTCGGGAGGTTTTTGAGGTTTTTTAGTTGAGCTTTCTTGATTTTTTCTTTTCCAGGACAAATTAAGAATAAGCATCTGTCTGTCCGAGAATACGAGCATCGCCATGAGGTTGCTGAGGCTGAACAGGCTGCCAGAATTCGTGCTATCAACAATCGGGGTAAGGCTATCTTAATCCTAATTTTAATCCTAACTGGATTGCTGCCATTGGGGTTTTCTCAGGCAGCCAAACTTGTGCGGACAGCCATATTACTTCTTGGGAGGGGAGGGCTAGATTATGAGAAAAACTACTGATATTTTGCCTTAGAATTTTAGCTTCAAGTTAATTTAGTTTGCGTATAGTAATCTAAAATGGCAATAGACGTATTTAGTTATATATGCAGGATCTAGTTACACGGCAGGGCCGCACATTGGGAGGGGGGCGTGGGGGCGGACCCCCCCAAACCGTATGTAATTAAAAAATTTAACAAATTTAAAAAAATCTCGCTCCTTCGGTGCGATATTTTTTACTTAATTTACGTTAAATTTTCCCTTTTAAATCTTTCCATTGCAAGTTGACCTTTTTAAAAAATTTTCGCGTCTTCGGCGGAATATTTAGTAAGTTCCTACTTAATTTACGATTGTTTTAGCTCCTTAATCCTTTCCATAGCACTTTTTTGACATTGTCAATGGGTTTTAAAATTCTGGGGGCTTAGCTCCCAGCCCCCCCCCCCCCCCCGAATTTTGTTAGGTCCGCCCCTTCGAAAAAGTTTCCTATGTGCGCCACTGTTACACGATCGTATGCTGCCTGCTGGGCTTTTTCAAGGCGAAAAAAACTGGGGGTGGGGAAGTGGGGGGGAACCCAAGAAGTGGGGAATCCAAAGTGGGCAAAAATGCAGTAAAAATAGCCTGTTTTCTACATAAATTGCTATAACTATTGCTAAAAAGTGCTCAAAAAGTGAGTTTGAGTACCAAAATAGACGATTTTTGACCAAAACATTCCGGCGAGGCCGGAAAATGTTTGAAAATTTTGACCAAAAATCCTAAAATTTGGCATTGTTTGGGCACCTTATAGTGAGTGGAGGGTTAAACCAAAAAGTGGGGGGGGCTCCAGTAAAAAAAGCCCAGGTCTGTATTTCAGGCAATATTTCGTCTCTCTTTTCAGGATTTTAGAATGTTAACAGTCTTTCCTTTATTTTTCTTTATTTCAGAGGAACTGCTGGGTCTGGCTGAACAGGTTGGACTTCAGGTGGATGAAACGTTGATCAAACAGTTGGGTTTGGAACCGTCCAAGCATTGAGACTGTGACACTGTTTTTGTGTGTTCCTCTAAAACTGCCTTTCCTTCATAGTTAGTTTTGTTGTTCAGATCTGGCAGTCTGTGGATATTTTTTAGGCCGGGTCGAGAGCTGAAGTAAAAAATTTGGTGTATGGATTTCTGATTTTTCCGCCCCTTCGGAATGCTGCATTCTGAATTGATATGCATGCACTGATCTGTTGTGTCTAAAGTTGGTTTTTCTGAATAATGCACTGACCGAAAAAATTGGGATAGGTCGCCTAAGGTCAAAGGTTACTTGATTTATTGATTTGTTGAGTTATTTTGGTGGACTTGAGAACATGAATTATTTTGTTGGACTTGAGAAAATAAGCAGTTCCGTTGTATGGATGGATCGTGCATAGATGTTTTGTAAAAAAGACTATTTTGCCCGAAGGACGTTTACTGTAAACCGTTACTGAATTTTGAAAATGCTGCTTAACTGTTTGTTTGCATATAGTTGAATTTCTGAGGAAATTGTCGTTTTGTGTAGGATCGTTTTATGATTTGAATCTGGTTATCTATTTTGTAGTATTCATCTGTAGTAGTTTATCTGTTGGTTTGATGTGAATAAAAAGAAAGAACTATCGTATGCAGTAAAAATTCTACAGTAGGATGTTGTTTTAATGTAAACTTAAATTTTTGTTAGCGTGAATTTTGAACTGCAGTAGAAAAGTTGTTGTAGATTTTAGAGATCGATATGTCACCACCATAGGAATGTTTTGGATTCAAACCCGTGGCTGGCGGCTCTCAGCTATCGGGGGCAATGGCTACTGCGATGCCATTGCTACTTTTATGCGACAGGCTCAAAACAATTCACTTCTTGAAATGAACACTTCAACCTCCAAAGGCTTACAAACAATATGTTCGTTAACATAAAAATAAGTGTTCATTATGCCGGCATAAAAGGGGCAGCGGACACTGTCCGTCGTGGACAATAGAGCCTTTCCTCTCCCAAGGTAGTTTCACGCCCAGATAGGAAGTCCTGACCGTTGCACTGATTAGCCTTACTAAGCAAGAGGTCGCTGCAGACGGGAGCAGTAAACTGTCATCGATATATGTATTTGCATATTAAAGACACGGTCTAAATGTTTTCATGGTTTTGAGTTGCTTGGCGGCCTCTTGCTTAGAGAGGATGGTAGAAAGACCTTTTTCTGAAGACCGGCCGGCCGGCTGCATCTGACCCGGCCGGCCGGGTGTTGGCCGGAGGCTGGCCAGCCGGCCGGATGGATTGTCGGCATAGTAGGCCGGCCGGGTTTTCCTCGGCCGGCCAACAACTCTAGACGGTAGTACTTTGCATGCCATATTTTTTCGTTTCACGCAAACTTTCATACACTAAATTACTTCAAATGTTTCAGTCGTGTATTTTCTTTCAAAATATATCTAATAGCCTAGAAACCCGGGCTGCCAACCTTGCGTCACAATGTGTGTCTGTGTGTATATATACGCTCATGCATTAGTATGAGTTTATATATAATTGCTTACTAACCCTGTCACGGCGTAGGCGCTTGCATGCATCAGCAGCGTGGTGGCAGATGTAGTACCTGTTGTATGTGGACGCGGCATTGGGGTTGGGCGGCCGCGGGGCAAATCACGTCTATGTAATTAAAGATACGACGTACTAACAGGGCTTGATTTACTCGGGATTAAAAAAATGGCAATAGAGAGATGATTGAAAGGTGGACACAATATGGGATTCAAATTCCGCTTTTAGCGCATTCTCAAGTAAGCTCTTGTGACTGAGATGCTTAGGATACAAACGCGTCAAGGAGAACAACGGTGTTTGAACTTTTAAAGGAGTTAGAGTTTTGCCGGATTTGTGTTTGGGTGTTCGAGTGGTTGGGTGCTTATGCTTCTAGCCTTTTTATCAAATTGAAAGGCTTTAATGTGGTTAATCACCATTTTTACAGAATTTCCATTTTTCCGATGTCGGAGGTGGCTAAGGAAATTTTTGTAGTTTAATTAGTTTTAAAGCATAAAGCAGCCTTTTTTAGCTTTTTGCAGTTTTTGCACACGGAAACATGAAATTAGCAAACCGAAAATACGTCTATTTAATGTTGCGCCTCCAGCCAAAACTAAGGCAGGACTAGTTTCTCAGGAAAGTATAATTGTTTGCACAAAGGTTATATCAAATTTTTTATTTTCCTGTTGTGGAATGGAATTGGAGGCCACCGTCAATTTGATAGGCGCCTCTTACTCGAGGAGTCCTTCCGCATTCTTGTTTCATACGTCCTCACACCTTCGGCGAGGGTTTCTCCGAGTTCCCCTCGGGCATGTCTGCAATGACACTGCATAAAAGCATAAGTTTTATAGCCACGTCTTGACGTCTCTAAACATTAATATTAAATTTTATCTAACAATAACAAGATTCGGCCCATGTCAAGATAAAAGCACTTTTTGATGCGCTCTGATCTACCACTTGTTTTTCTTGGAGCTTTTATTTTCATGGGGGTTCTGGGGGTTCGAGTTTGCTGGAAGTACTTTAGGAGTAAGCTGATTGGGATACTTATACACGCATTATAAGCATATCATGTCTGCGGAAGTGTCTGTTGCAGGAAAGGATCCGCAACGTAATCACATACGAATCATAAGTCATGGATACAAACGCATGAAAAAAATTTGAGAACCTTTTTTTCTGATGGGGGTTCTGGGGGTTCTAACTTTTGACATGGGCCCAAGATTCTGCCGGTGATGCTCCCTTAAGGTTCCTTCATAGTCGCGAACGTAGGTGTACGCGCGTCGACGCACGCCTACGTGCGTCTACAAACGTCAATGTCATTTGCGCTCGTCGACGGGCGTCGATGCGCGTAAACTGGCATGCTACAAATAGGCGCGTAGAAGCTTCCAGTGGTAGCATAGCACCATGACGTGATGTCACGTTTGGAAGCGTCTCCAAATGTAACATGCCAGTGTAGCGCTTTGACGCACGTCTACGCGCGTCTAGAGGCGACTGAGAATATGAAATCACCATTAGGCGCTCACCTTACAGGTTTTCGCAGTAGACGAATGCTCTATTCCGATAGGTTCACCTTGCCAAACTGAGGATTTACTGCAAATTGCTCTACTGCGAGAGGTACACACCTCACTAAATTGAAGTTTACTGTAAAACCATCCACTCCGGTAGGCGCACACCTTAGAAGTAACGATTTCTTGTCGTTAATAGCAACTTTCGTATGCTATATAACCAACCTTGGCAGTTCCACTAGACTGATCTGTGGTTTTCGCAGGTAACAGTTTGTAAAATAAAAAATTCAGATGTAACAGTTTTTGTTTGAACGACTCGGTATTCTGACCATATATATACCTGAAAACTTCAGAAAAAGTGATTTCAGTGTAAAATTCGTCAAAATAACATTACGAATATTCCATTTTTCCACCCCATCGAAAAACACTGGAAAAAACTAAAAACTTTCCAGTCCATTTTTTACATCTCCAGTGTCCGGTATTTTATAATTATTTTTAGTGGACTTATGTTGAGCCAAAATAGTCGTCGCTTTGTCTCGATCTACAGCGGTCTTCGTCTTCCAAGGCAGGTTAGTATTAAAAATTTGTTATATGTATACGATTTCATCTTTCTTATCTTGGGAATTGAGTACGTTTTGTGCCGTTTCATTATTTAACTTTGCACTTAAGTATTGACTGTATCACCCATCGTCTTTGGAAATGGTCTAATTTTGGAAATAAGTTTTCAATTTTCAAATTAATTAATGAATTTTCTTTTCAGATTTATCCAATTTCTCTAATGCCTTTTTTAGATTCCGGCTCGTTCCCTTGACAACGTTTCCGCCAATCATCAGTATGATGCTGATTTGACCTCCCTCAATGATCCTGCCGAAATCTCATTACCTTCTTACCCCTCGCCCCCTCCCCTGCCTAGTCGTTCGGATAAATCCCGGGGGACCCCATCCACCCTACCTCCACCTAATCCTCAGAAACAGTTGGATTATTTTCGACGCCTTCGACAGCAGCATGATCAGTTGACCGGAGCCGATAAATCTGGCGATCCCTATAAACGATATCCCATTCTGGAGCCAAAGGTCCGCTTAGACTGAGACCGCTTTGTGTAACCCACCAAATTCTGGCTTACTTCCGCTGGGGGGTGAGAGGAATTCGGAAGGCCCCCCTATTTCGAGGAGCTCCCCATAAAAAGCCCCCATAAATTTCGACCTTCCCACCATAAGCCGAAAAATTGCCAAATTTTACTATTTTTAACCATTTTCGATTAATTTTTCGGTTTCTCCGGATTTTTAAGACCTTCTTCGAGCCCCCCCCCCTAATTTTTTCCCTAGAAGTAAGCCAGAGTATAGCTCGTATTAGTAGTTTTCTGTCATGCGGGGAACTGTCATTTTGTTAGTGTGGACAGTTCTGAGGAGAACGGGCGATAACCGAAAATCTGCAAAGGTTTTTCGCCAATCAGCTTATTTTTTGTCTTAAAGTCTTAAAAAGTTAATTTAAAATGTTAAGTTCTTAGTCTTAAAAAGTCTTAAAATTGTCGTTGTCCACCACCATAGATGGGAAGGCTCATAAGAAATGCGAGGCGAACTTTTCTATAAAATATTGCAAATTTTAACGTGTAATTAGTTACAACTGCGAAAAATAGAACTAAAAGGTAAAGTATTTTGAAAATTAAAAAATATCGAAAATTTCCTGAAGTCTCCTGCGAATCTGTTACATTTCATTTAGACAGTTTTGGGGTAGTGAAGGAAGGCCAGAATTTTGTCATGGGGGGGGCTCCTCGAACGGTCTCTGTCTTCCGAGCTTGGCCAAGTCTCGGCTTTTGGCCGAGACCAAGACTCTCAACCCTAAGCTTAAACTTGGTTTTATACAGTTTTAGAGGCTTAGGATCAGTATTAGGAACATCAATTTTGTTATGTCATTGATTTGAAAGTTTTGCTGAATTTTAATTTTTCCAAAACATTTCTGGTCTCGGCCTGCGACTTTGGGTTGGGCGAGTGCGAGAGCGGCCAAGTCTCGGCTTTTGGGTAAGTCCGAGACCGAAACCGAGACTGCCAACCCTGCTAATTTAAGCTGTCGTAACTGTGTTTTACATTGGCTTTCATTCCTTAGGTGTATATATTTCTGATAAATTTTATATCTTTCCAAAATAGTTGCCAGTTTATGACAGATTTTTCAGGAATCCTTTGACGATCCAGACTCAGAGCTGACCGAGGGTACACGGCTCTGGTTTGGCCAACTGGTTGAGAAAGCTGAGACCGGCGGGCTGGATGTTGATCGGGATCTCCTACCCTATCCGGATCCAGATCTGCTGATTCCCCCACCTTCCCCCAGACTCAAGGAATCGGAACCCCCGAAATCCCTGCCCCCCGATTCTGAACGAAGGACAGAAGGCGGCGCTACCCCGGCCCCACTGCCGGCCCAAGCCTCTGCCCTGCCGGAGCTGCGGGACCAACCACCTCCGATTGGTTCGGTGGTACCGTTGCCCAAACCCTACAAACCTCCCAAATACCGTCGCCCTCAATCTATCAAAACCTATACGGCGGCAACTGTTGTCAATGAGTCTGGTTAGTGACTTGCTATGATGGTTGCTTTTTGGATTTTTGAAAACATTTTGTTAGGATATACTTTTCCACATTAATAAGCCTTAGTCATAAAAATGTTAACAGAAAGTTGATTATTGACTGTTTATTTTGATTGGCTGATAAAGTTTGCTGCTGTTTCTAAACCGTTTCTTCGTTCCTCTGAGCCTTTTCAAAGTGTACTTTGCCAACTCAGTGATTTTTTGTTAATTATAATCATCCATTTCAGAAACTCTTCAAAAGCTGGTGGAAATGGGCGTGGACCTGTCCTATTTGGAACAGAAATGGAACGCCCTGGATATGTTGGCCTTGAAAAACTTCGATCGGGACATTAAGCCGTATCTGGAGTTTCTGGTTGATACCGCCCAGTTGAAGCTGGATCAACTGGGGCCATACTTCAGCAAAAATCCCTGGATCCTGCAGAATTCCCTGGACGACTTGAACGTTCGAATCAACTATCTTCAGTCGAAAAAATTTTCACAGGTGATGTTGGTTTTTTGGGCTTTTCTTACACCCAGTATTATTGGTTTACAGTAGGTTGCAGGTTTGTGATCCTTATGAGGTTTGTTCACTTTTGACCAAAAAATATTGACGAAGCCGGATAATTTTTGAAAATTTTGACCAAAAATGCTTAAAATTTTTCATTTTCTGGGCACCTTACAGTGAGTGGGGGAAGCCCAAAAAAGTGAGGGTGGGGCCGAGTGGGAAGGGAAGGAGTCCAGTAGAGGGGACCCAAAAAGTGGGGTGCGCCCCCGCCCCTCCCCCCACTACAAAAAAGCCCAGTGTACGTCCGCTAAAGTTTGATATCTTGGTTTTAAGATTTCGTTTTGAAAACTACAACAGGGTGCGCGCCTTTCGTTCTTGAAATAGCAGATATTCGCAAGATCGCTACCGTAGTTATTAGAATTTTTGGTTTGGTCATGTTAGGAAGCGAAAATGTTTAATAGTTTTAGAATTTTCTTTTGTAGGAAGCCATATCAGCCATTGTCTGGAAGGCTGTCTATTGGCTGAATTTCCCTGTGGTCACCGTTGACGCTCGTCTGGGCTGGCTTCAGCGTCAGTTTCAGCTGTCCGGGGACGAGATTCGATCCGTCGTCCCGCGGGCTCCGAAACTGATCACCTTTGGCCTCGGCTATGCTCAACAGCTCCAGCTGACACTACATCGGGAGCTAGGCTTCACCCTAGAGCAAATGAAGGATATTTTGATTAAGGATCCAAAGCTTTATCTTAGACGTATGTGGGTTCACATGTATATTAAAGGAAGATGGATTTTCTGTTTGATACACAAAGTGTGGAAACGGGAACTTGAAGTTAATTTAGATTTTTTTGAAGGGAATGTGTTGAAAAAGTACTATTTTTGACATTTTTAAGAAGTTTTGACTGTTCCCAGAATGCTGGTGCTCCCCGACCCTCTCTGACATTCGTTATTTTGAAGGACTCTAGACCCAGAGGGTAAGGGGAACGTACGTATGCGTGTTTTGCTCTGCTTTTGTTTGGTTTCGTGGATCCATGCGGACTAAAAAACTGTGTGAAGATGAGCAAAATGGGAGACGGTCGATAAATTTGAAAAAAGTTATGTACGTATATCCATCCATTCTGAAATAAGCGGGACTAGTGAATTTAAGTTAACTCAATCCTTTTTGCTCATAGTGTTAACCTGCATAGATTAAACTAAGTTAAAAAATTTCAACCCTCACTGATTTCGCTCATACTGTGCCTATTGATACTCCCTAGGGCCCTACACCATCCAATATGAGCAATATCGGCGAGGGCCAAATGCTTGACTCAAGTAGCCCCTCTTAATGTTCTGGTATCCTTTTGTGCAGTGCTTTTGTTTCGTTTTTCGATATGCTTTAACTTTCGCATTTTTGGGAGTTGGAAGAGCTTTATACATCGTTTTAAAGCTGTACATTAACATGAGCTTACGAAACTAGCAAAATTAACAAAAAATAGCAAAAACTTCTCACATGCTTACATCTGACAGGCTGAGAATATAGACCTAAAATGTTTGAACATCGATTTCTCAAAACTATAGAATCAGCCAAAATTTCTTCTTGTGCCATGATATGACGGACACGTGGGCCGAGGGACATTTTTTTGGATTTGCCTCAACAAGTCTCAATACTCAAGAAAATCCGGCAAATGTGCGATGACACGAAATTTTGCAAATTTGTATTCATTTTTTTCGCAACTGGAGACGTTTTAGCTCAAGCCGAGAGAAATGTCCCTCCGAAATGCGAAGTGCGAATTTTCATTCTGCCAAAGGTCACGTGAATCCTTTGGGTAGTTTTTGAGAAATTGATGTTCAAAACAAAATAATCGCAGTTTTGCTAAAATGGTTTTTCGGCGAATTCTCTAGCTTAAAGCAACGAACTCCAGCGAATAGGCATTGATAAAGTGTGCAATTGGACGATGTATCGATTGAGTATAAATAAGTCAAAATTGTCTGTAAGATTTGGCAGTAATTTTGAAAAAACTGATTTCTTCGAAAATGACCATTTTTTGACCCCAAAAATTTTTTGGCTTATACTGCCTTAACCACTAGAGATAGCTCAAAAGTTGTAAAAGCAAAAATGTTCATTTTGGAGACCTCTTTCCAGCCATAACAACCAATCCGGTGTATCGACTACGTATTGAGAGAATAATGGTGAAAACCAAAACTTTCTTATCTTACACCTAAAAATCCGGGACTGGTCCCAGAATGTTAAAGAGCACGAATATAATGCATTTGGAAAGTTTCATCCATTTTCATAAAGCATTGAAGCTTGTAGGGTCGAATTTACACAAAGCGATACCAGCACCTTAAACGAGTTTACAATTTTTGAACTACTTTTTGCTTGTACCTGCAAAACGCCGTGGGGAATTAATTTTAAGCTTTAAGCCTGTTCACTGGTAAAATTATGCGTTACTTAGTGACCTGCTCTATCGACTTTTTGGTTTTCATTTCATTTCATTTGATTCCATTGTTTTCATTAGTGATAATGATCATTTTGTTTCAGGTCGAGAAGCCGTGACCGGATCCTTTGACTATTGTCATCGGAAGATTGGCTTGTCTCATGAACTGTTGCTCTCCTTTCCACGAATTTTGCGATTCCCCCTCCATCATATTCGATCCAGGCACAAATTTCTGGTCAAACTAGGTCGTGATCAGTTTGATCCTGCTCGACCCAACTATGTCTCACCGCGAAATCTGGTTCAGGGTACGGATCAGGATTTTGCCGTAGTAGTGGCAAAAGTGACGCTGAAAGAGTATAATGCTTTTCTGAAATCGCTGTGAATTGTTTGCATGGAAGATTGTCGTAATAAAGATAGACTGCTTTTAGATGGTAGGGAACAAAGTAGTGTTTGATAGCGGAATGGGAAATCTGGCAGACATCCAACTTTGCCTGTCGGTATACTGGAGCGATATATAGTTTTACTTTAAATTACTGTGCAATGCGCATCCAAGGATTTAGGGATCTCGGCATGATATAGTTCTCTAATTGTATTCGGGCTGTGCGAGGACGGAGTTTAGCTCCATCCGACTTGGCATTATAGCGGGGATGTTGCATTCCATTGCCGCTGGATAGCAATCCTTCCTCTGGCAACATCCGCAATAGGCGCCCGACATTGTAAAATGCCGGAGTATAGTGAGGATGTTCGCTGAGGTCTTTGAGTGTGGTGTACTGCCCAATGGCATGTGGAATCTGAGCAAGGAAGTAGAGTTCCGGAAGAACCATGGGGTTCCTGAAGGCGGCTCTGCATCTGGGAATTCGGGGAAAATAAGATACAGGGGCTGAGTCAGGATTCTGGCTCGTTTCCAATTATTCCATGTAGTCTGAAACCATGTTGTTGTATTACCAGACTGATTTATGAATTAGGCAAGTAGTGTGAACCAGACATATGCAGGAGGAGAAGTTTTGAGGGGACGTGTGAACCGGCGGCTGAAAACCGGATTTTTCGGTGTTTTGCCCAAAAAAACCGGAAAAATGCGGACTCTGGGTGGGGGGATGAGCAACAGGTCTGGGAGGGGTGAAACCCCCCCCAAGCAGATGTATGGTATGAACGTGCTGTGTATGCGTCTCGTAGTAACTGCTCAAAGGCATCTTCCAGCCATTGAATATGGGAATATGCAGGATGATTCGTGATAAACTCTGTCACTACGGAACCAGAGATACATAAGTTCCGAGTCGATCTGGGGAATACGGCAGCTGGAACACGGACAACATTCTGAGTTGTTCCATAGCACTCTGGTGAAGCTGTGCTTGGTGTAGCCGATTCATCTAAAATAATTGTTTCAATTAAGAATTGTGTCCCCGGGAATATTTCATTTATATCTGTCCAAGCCAAAGAGACAAATCCGCCAGATAGCTATCCGACATAAAATTATTGCCAGATAGTTATCTTGCATGCCAGCTAGCAAAATAAGATTGAAACATCTGGCTATCTGACTATCTGGCATAAATTTCAAGGCCTTTGTCTATCTGAAGAGAGTTATCTGGCATAAATTTCAAAGCATTTGTCTCTCTGACAGAAAGTAAAGTTGTCAGATGGACAAATGCCTTGAAATTTACGCCAGCTAGCAAAATGTTAAGACAGAGAACAATAAACTCCAATAAAGTGTCAAAAATGACAAATTACATAATTGCAATGCAATTTCTGTTAGTCTAAAGATATAACTTTAAGTTAATCTTCTAAACTAAAGCTGAACTAGGTATTTTAAAAATATTGAAAATTGTTATAAGTTGTTTACTACTAAAAAAATTTGAAAATGAAACAATTCGTATTTTACTCAGGCACATATGCTTTTCCAATTTTAACGGTTTATAACTTAAAATTAAATTAAGCTAAGTACTGTAATTGTAAACATTTCCAATATTTTTAAAAACACCTAATTCAGCTTTAGTTTAACAGATTAATTTCAAGCTTTATCTTTGCACTTATAAACATTAAATTGCAATTACGTTCTTATTGAATAACATACAATTTGTTATTTTTGACACTTATATAATTCGAGTTTAATGTTCTCTGTGTTTGCATCAGAGATCAAACCGGGTCACTGTTTGCTGACCTGGTGACCCGGTATTTTTGGTCATTCAGATTTAAGCTTGAAAAGATTAAACATACTTATATTGGGGTGAGCAGTATAGTAGGGCCATTAGGACACGAAATCCCAATCCCAAATTTTGCCCTTCTACTCCCTCCCGCCCCTGCTTACTGGTAGATATATGCCGTCATATCGAGTATTCTCCTAATACAATCAAAGCAGCACCATCCCCTCCCAAACAAAGCCGTCTATACTTGCTCTACATATCCGTCCCTCTGAGTTCTTCCCCCGGGGTTTGGGACCCGGCATCGGCCCATTACCGGACTCCTACTTAATCTAACCTAGCTAATTTAGTCTATATACACTACCTAATCTTATCGGATCTTTTCAGGGTAACCCCCCAGGCACAGATTTCGCAAAACTTGACTAAATGAGCTGAAATTTGGTATGGGTATGTTTTCTACCATGCTGAGTTCAAATATCGGAAAAAAGTTTTCGATTTCGGGAAATTCGATTTTTTTCGATTCGTAAGGGGGGACCAAGGGGAACCGAAAAAATTTTTGTCTTCGATTTTGTTGAAAAGTTGTATTCAGGAGTTTTCGGGGTCGCAGAACAAGAATCTGAAGTCCGTTTTTCGATTCAGCTTCCCGTTAGCTCAGTATACGCTTACATCTTAAGCTTAAAACTTTAGCTTGTTTTGAGCTAATGAAAAGCTAAATCGAAAAACGGACTTCAGATTCGTGTTCTGCGACCCCGAAAACCCCTGAATACAACTTTTCAGCAAAGTCGAAGACAAAAAATTTTTCGGTTCTCCTTGGTCCCCCTTACGAATCGAAAAAATCGAATTTCGCAAAATCGAAATATTGCGATATTTGAACTCAGCGTGGTCGAAAACATACCCATACCAAATTTCAGCTCATTTGGTCAAGTTTTGCGAAATCTGGGAATGGGGGGCTTATTCTGAAAAGATCCATCTTATCTACCTAACCTCTACCTAATTTATACAGTACCTTCTATTTACAGTAACTACCTAATCTCGCCTTGTCCGGCGCATGCAATATATTTATATTTTTTCATTTTATTATTTTTTTGGTTTTCTATGCGGTTATTTACAGCAAATGCATACGTACAGTATATACAGTAGTCATTAACAGGACTGTTGGGATAAAACAAATAGCTGATGACCATAGCTGGTGCGCCCAGATTAAATCTAAGTCTTAATGACTTTTTGCGTACGCTGCTGTGCAGTTTCCAATTTGAAGTCTAATAGAAAGGTCAAATAATGGTCAACTCTAATACACAGTTCTAATGCACAGTACAAATAGAGGGGGCCCCAGCAGTGAATGCATAAAGAAAACAAATTATAATGTTATACAACTGGCTTTTTATTTAAAATAAAACTTTAACTGGAAAAACTTGAAAGCATTAATTAATGCAAATTAATCACAACTACCTCCTTGGAACTCAATTCTTAAATACTAAATCATTTGTTACTTATTAAAATCATTTGTTACGCCTACGCGCAATTAATAAGATAAGTTATAAAAAAGATGAAAAAAACTTGTGAAATCTTGAAGTTTGAATTTGACTTGACAACAAAACCTTTCTTGGAGCAGTTGAGTCATTTTTTAAGCAGAAATAATGACGGCGACAACACATTAGCAAATTTATTAATAAGCTTGTTATGTGAATCTTATGTTTAGTTTTTTCAGGTTCAACGAAAACGGGGATCTAATAGACCCTGCGGAAGTGGAATCGCACGACCCTGAAGGGGCCACTGGAGTCAGCGCTGGCCAAGCCGCCAGTCAAGACGCCTCGAGCCAAGAATTCGATATAGCGGATTTTCTGAAGAATTCTGATGGCCCAGAGCTTTGCAGGAGAGGATGGAGTTGTGTTGGCCAAGCCCTCAACCAGAGCGCCACGAGCCAAGCATTTGATATGGCAGCTTTTGTGAAAGACTTAGACGACCTAAACTTTTCTCCAATTCATCTGACAAAGCCTATTACTACTAACTATCACATTGTAGGGTACACCAGTTTTCCTGCTTACTTACTTTGGTTTAGCTTTTAACTTATTAACTTTGTGTATGGGTGAACTTGATTCTTATATAATGCAAGATAGCTAGGGTAAAACGGGGTAATAAGGAACACCTGATAATAAGGGACAATGTTGCGGTTTTTTCGAATGTCACTTCGCATTAGAAAAACAATCCTTTTGGACAATACAGCAAACGAAAGCCCTGTTTCCCCTCTATCGAATGACGTCTCGATCATGTTATAGATGTTATCCAAGCAAAAGATATTAAGAATTATTTGGAAGTACTCGTTTTCTGTATTTTCAATTTCACTCCCGTCTTCTGTATTTCAATTTCACTTTCGTCCCACTTTTTCAAATTTCAAAGATTTTAAATTGAGCTACCATACTCGATTTTCTTATTTGGACAGCAAGTTTTACATCGTTAGAACGAGCAAAATGTGGCGAATATTGTAACGTCGTCCTTTTTAAAGAATTTGGTTGTTTCCAAGATTTTTGGCCTGTTTTGCACGATACACTTTTCCAGCTAATAAGGGACAGCTATTTCGGCTATTAAGGGACGTTGGGGGGACAAATAGGGACAATTCAGGGTATTAAGGGACACCGTGGAATTGTAAATTTTTGGTGCCATTAGGTACTATTTATGATGCCGAACATTTTTCCTTCTTGGACCACCTGTCGAAAATTCTTCTAGCTCTCCGTACAGCCATTTTAAAATCTTAAGATCAAAGAAACATGCCGCCTATATGTTATTCTGCTTTATATTTGAGCTTAGGTCAAAACACAGATCTGAATACCCAAATAATTTTTAGCTAATATCAAATGAATGACTGTGATGCAACCAAAATTCGTGATTAATTCCCAATTCGAGTAAAACTTTTAAAAGCGGCAGAACTCTTTGATCTTCAAACTTTAAAACTGCTATAGTAAACGCAGGAAGCATTTTCAGCAAATGGTGCAATGATAAAAAATGTTCAGCATCATAGACTCTATCAAGAAAAAGATTTTTTACTAAATTTTAAAATTTTAAAAAATTTAAAATTTAAAATTTTTGAATTTTTGAAAATCTTGATGCTTAAATAACATAAATTCAAAGTCTTGAGGTATTTAGACCTATTTTGAAATTATTCAAATTTTGATTATTCAGCTGGAGTGTTAGTGGGCTAAACAGTAGGGCCAATTTACACACAAATCATATGCTATCCCTTAATATCCAGGCCAGTCCCTTAATATCCCTGATTATGTCCCTTAAAACCCAGTTTTCGAAAAAATGGCAGTCTTTTCCAGTTTTATTAACATATTCCAAAATTCTTTTACTTGAGCAAAATAAACACTATAGCAAAACATTCGGAACAAACAAAGCTTCAATTTGATACATAAATCATAAAATTTGGTTGCGTATTGAACCAGATAGAAAGGTTTAATCTTTCATCTTAGTGAAATCTTCGGAAATGCAAAACGTTTTGTCCCTTATTGCCCTATAGTCAAAATCATGCTCGGACGAGATATAACAAGTTACATGGACATTGGAACGCTTAAAAGTTGTTATTACTGCGTATCATTAACTGTTACGATTGCTATTGGTAAACGTTGCCCCCTATTTTTTGTTGCGTTGTTAATTCTTCTAATTCCAATTTAACTCTTCTTTTTAATTTTATTTTAGGAAGAAAGACGCTGCTACAAATACGGATACGTCACTGTTAAGTCAGAAGCCACTTGTCATCAAGGTTTTCGAAAAAGCTGAAAAGAAGCCAGTCAAGTGCGGCAAATATGGCCAGTTTGGTAACAAGAACACCTACAACAAAAAAGAGTCAAAGATTCGGCTGCCAGATGGCTGCAGATGAGTATAGATATAATTGTCATAAAGCAGTTGAAAACAAGACTAATCTACTAATTTGCTAATAGAGAAGTACAGAGTTGTTTACATCTTAATGAGAAATTAGTTTAGCGTTTGAGTTACGCTTTATAAAAGCAAGGACAAAACCAAATGTGCGAGTAAAAGGTTTGCCGATAATTTTACATTTGACATATGCTGCATGTATAACAAACGGCAGAATAAAAACCTGTCTTCCTTTTGTAGATAATATGCCAAGCAGAAGGAGGAAGCAGAAAAAAGAGCGAGAAATAGGAAATCTGATGCATTTTCAGAGACGTAGTTTTATTTTGTTTTTGATGTTTTTTCCCTGCTGTTTTGATTAAATGATAAAACATTGAAAGCCTACAATCATTTCTTAAGATGAGCAAGGAAAAACTGCAGCTGCTTACCCAACCACATGGAGTGCTTCGATGTATACATAGGCAGTCCTAAGACATTGAAGTCACCAGCCAATTACTGGAGCTTTACATTACCACTCGACTAAGTTTAACTTAAATGTAAAACTGCGCTGTCTGTGTGCGGGTTTTTAACTCGGCACGGGAACCGCATTTGAAATATAGTGACTTGTAAAGTGGGCATGTATATAACATACCTACACTACAAGCTTTTGTTATATGTATATGTATATTTTGATATAGTATATGTTTGTTGGCATCAAATATTAGAAATGCAACCCAGAAAAGTATAAATGTCTTGCAATGATTGCAGCTGTTAAATGAAAAATCTCCCATTCCCTGATAAATAGGACTGCAAAGGGACAAAATAGCACTAGCCTATTTCTAAAACCTGTGTAAAACTCTCACATAGTGTCGGTCAAATCTTGACAAAGTATACGCCTCTGAAAAAATATTTGTTGGAAGACTTAAACCTGCAGTAGTGTCTCCCAGGGATGACAGCATCTACCCTACTCATATACATTATAGACACATTATGGGCAATATGACTGCAGAATTAGACTATATGTTTGGAGTAATAAGCAGGTATTGCGTAAAATGGTGGGGAAATATTATTTTTCAGCAAAATTAATATGACCATAAACAGTGATATTATTGAGAGTATTAAATGGAATTTACCAGCATTACGAGCATACAAGGCACAATTGGAATTGAAATATTGGCCTATATGTACTGAATATAGGATACATAGATAGGATAGATAGATACATAGATAGGATAGAATACAGCATACTGGGAGTGCAAGCAGTGCTAGGAGTACAATAGGTACTGGCAGTATAAGGTCCGAAAAGGTATATAAAGGGTGAAAATTTTGCTATCGCGGTAGTTGACTTGTTCCTTCGTATCGAGTGGTCGGTTTTGAGAGCGCCAAAAATTAGACTAGTTAACTGCTAAACGAATTGAAGATGGGTCTGCTACAGATCATATTGGGTAACTTTGGAGAGTATCATCTTTGCAGCTGTGGTAAAAATTTTAACAGCAATGATGCAATGTCTAAGCATGAGAATGAGGAACACAATGATAAATTTACTCTGAGAAAAATAACTTTGAAACCACTGCCCACATTATCAAATACAAGTCAAGAGAGACACAAGAGACATGATTTGTATATAGAAAATAAGTTTCTAAGCTTTCGTCTATACGTAAGTAAGGACTTTAGACCACGTAGCAAGAGTATATTAATGTCCAAACTTGAGATATGGTTTTGAATATTGTATATTCACATATTCATGCATGCATATATATATATATATATGGATGGATTTCTGAGTAGTTCAGATCTGGAGTCGTTGTTAGCGGACAACCTTGAAAAATCGATTTTCTTCTTACTATGTCAGTTGATTAGGATTAGTAGGCATAGAAAAACTTACAAATGTCAGCTTGTTTTGATGAGCGGTTAATGAGTAAGGTCCATTTTTGTGATTTTGCCATGGCAGCTAAATGGGCAATTTTACTTCTTGACTTTGTTCCACTGTATTGAAAGACATAGACGTGGTACGGTGCTACGCTTGGTCCTCAAATTGTTCATAGAGCTCTACTATGGCTATGCAAAAGGCGTTCTTCTTCAGCTGTCATGTAGTTTCCGAAAACTGCAGTTTTAAGGTCACTGACCCCACCAGTCGAGGGTAGCTCGAAGTAAGTTTATTCGAGCCAGAGAGTTTATTATTGCTAAGCCAGACGCAATTGTTAATATATCATTTTAGGATCATAATGAACCTGCTGACCAAAACAGAACCAAATCCCAATACCAGTTTTAAGATATGGCTCTTCAAAGTTCGAAAAATCGCCGATTTTGGGCCAAAACAGCGACTAAGTCAAGTTTGGGCCGCCATAGCCGACTAATGGGAAAAGATAGTGAGCTAATATTTTCAGCACATAAACTAGGTACGGTAGACAGTGTTTTAGACCAGTTTTATTTTTTCAGATTTTTCGGTCGCATTTTGGGTGTTGAAAAATCGAAAAAATAAAATTTCTCAGATTTGGCTGAAACTAGTCTAAAAACGGTACCTAGTTTATGTGCTGAAAATATTAGCTCACTATCTTTTCCCATTAGTCGGCTATGGCGGCCCAAACTTGACTTAAACGCTGTTTTGGCCCAAAATCGGCGATTTTTCGAACTCTGAAGAGCCATATCTCAAAACTGGGTCTGGGATTTGGCTCATTTTGACCAGCAGGTTTATTATGATCCTAAAAATGATATATTAAAAATGCGTCTGGCTTAGCAGTAATAAACTCTCTGGCTCGAATAAACTTACTTCGAGCTACCCTCGACTTGTGGGGTCAGTGACCTTAAAACTGCAGTTTTCGGAAACTACATGACAGCTGAAGAAGAACGCCTTTTGCATAGCCATAGTAGAGCTCATGAACAATTTGAGGACCGAAAGACCAAAAGTAGCACCGTACCACGTCTATGTCCTTCAATACAGTGGAACAAGTCAAGAAGTAAAAGTGGCCATTTAGCTGCCATGGCTAAATCACAAAAATAGACCTTACTCATTAACCGCTCATCAAAACAAGCTAATATTTGCAGGTTTACTATGCCTACTAATCCTAATCAACTGGCATAGTAAGAAGAAATCGATTTTTTCAGGTTGTGCGGTCTATCTGCGAGCATCCCAGAAATCGACTCATATATGCTGTGTATAAATGTTTGGGAAAATTCAGAAAAAATCGAAAAAGAACAAAATCCAAAACAAACCGGTAATGGACCGACGCCGGGTCCCAAGTCTCAGAAGTCAATTTGCAGTTGGGGCAATATCTTGAAGGAGGATTCTGATGAAACGGATAATCCCCGTCGTAGATAGCTGGGTTCGTCCTATCCCCTGTAGCATGGTCCCTAGGGAACTCATCTGATGCAAAGAAACAGAGCGCGCCTTGCAAGAGGGAACGAGGCCGTCGATGACTTGTTTGATGACACGATTTGCCGGACCCACCAGCGAGGATAGTCTTGGCGGAATCCCGGTGAAAAACTTCACGGCATAGGGAAACCGGGCTGTCAGCGTGGACAGCAGTTGCTGATAATGATGTACTATCTCAGCCAGCGTTGATCCGGAGTGTAGGTCATCCACTCCCAAGATGCAGGTGACAGCGTTATAGTCTGCCGGATGATGGATACGTTGTAGGATGTCGACAGCTGAAGTAGATGGTACACTGGACACAGTTTGCTGTCGATTCAGTTTCTTGACATCCTCATTGCGGAAGTACAACCGTCCCGCCATGGAAAAGTCGGCAAGAACCAAAATGAAACTATTGAGATCCAGCGATAGAGGAATCCGTGAGCGGTATTCATCGGTGACTGATGGTCCATATTCGTAGCCTTTGATCATGTCATGGAGATGGAACGCAAGGTTGAAGAATTGCAAGTCTTGGATTGATGATGCGGACGTTGTCAATTGGACAGTTGGCGTATACGCTGATTCGGCCTGGGAATTCGCGGTTTACGTCTTCACGGGCGTTTAAGACGTACATGGCGATTGGCTGAAAGTGATCCCTGTAAAAAGTACTGGAGAGCGAGAGCTGATCTCTCTCTGCAATGTACTGATTGATAGCGTGCAGAGTGTCGGAAGCCATTAAAGCCACGCTGCTTGGTTGACCACTGTGGCCCGAAGATCAGCCAACTTCAGCAGAGACACGTAAAGGGTGGCTTCGAACACAGACATCGGAAACGGATGCCCTCCAGATGCAGAGGGAGGCTTTGATTGAAAACGGACAATGGTGACTGCTGATCAATAGCGAATTCTCGTCCTTTATTTTGACAGGCGACATCTCCAGGGTTTGGAGCCAAAAAAGGGTCATCGTCAACCGAAGCTTCCGTAACGTCGATGATGTCGTCGTCATCACTTATCTCCATAGTAGGAGGAGACTGTACTTTGTATCTTAGTGACTGTCGGACGAATCGCTGTTTGCACATCGGTCTGTGCTTCGGTGGATGTTAATACCGAGCAAACTGGACGTTGGACTGGCTCGGCTTGGCACCCAACATCGAACGACATAAGGCGAGCTCGCACAGGAGCATTTTGATCTAAGGGAGGACATAATTGAGCATTCATAATTTGTGCGATTGCACCTGCTATAGGACGCTCCAGTTGGACGAGATAGGTTGGAAAACCCAGCTCGCCCGTGAACACGAAATCGAACCGGATGTCGAATCCAGTGTCACGATCAATCAGCGAAAACAGGAGTACCAATGTCTGTGGGTGCCAGTGTCCAGCAATGGTGGGACCCGAACACCCTATGAGACGAGAGCGATAGGCGAGCGGAGGATTAGATAGCAAAGGGAACATGTCCGTGAGTAGCGGAAAGACTTCGGCTGACTGGATAGTGATGCCGGTGTCGACCAGGAACACTTCCAGCTGACGATCTGGATGCACCTGAACGACAAACCATCTCTGTTGTTCAGGAGCGATTCTGGCTACACAGCGAGTGTAACGGCTGAGATATCGGCTGCTCCAGAACAAATTCCTGGTAGACATCTTTAGTCAAGAGAGCTTAGATATCTTGATACGGGTTGGTTGCATGGTTGCGGGCATGACATAGAATTCCAACGGACTTATGCAGGACAGTCCTACCACTTTATGCGAGCGTTCCAACGGATTTTCGTGAGTAGGAAAGCATAGCAAGCGTGACAATTTGTCCAAACTCTGATCCTTCGTGGCGCAAAGAATGCAACCAAACGACGACAGCACGTCATGGAACGCGAATTAATATCGGACATTGCGGACATTATCTGTTTTCCATTCGGACCATCAATTTTCAACTGACTGAGGAGGCACAGCAACAAGTTGAAGGCTCCTTTGAATTTTGAGTTTTGATTCTGCAAGGCACCTCCCCACGGCATGCTAAAACAAAAAGTAAAATTAGAAAATAAGGATAAGATGAGCGGACTAGACGGATTTAATTGAACGAAGAATATGACGGACAGTACTTTGTTCACATTTGACAAGTCGCAGGAAATGATGTGTCTGTATGCTTTCGAAGTTTTAGCAAGACGGACACTTCTACGTAATTGATACAACTACAACGCTAGTCAATCTGACTCTTCGGAAGCTTCTACTTCAAGACCCATCTGTACCAGAGTATTGATATCACCGGTTGGGGTGGTCGTTCTATCAGCAGCCTTGCGATACAGTTCAGACACCCACTACTGCTTTAGCCATCTCATGGATATCTCAGTGGTAGGCTCAACATAGGCAGTACTTTGAGTAGTCGCAGTATCTCGAAAGAGACCATGCCAATGGCATGTCAGTTTAGACGAAAGACCTTTACGTGTGCGCGGGTCATACAGCATCACCAAATCACCGCGCTCGATGGTATGGTAAAGATAACGATTATAATTTTGACTTTGTGAATTTTGTGATTTAGCCACGGCGCGTCGCCCTCTTTCAAAGGCATTTCTCAGATTTATTGCAAGCCAGACGGCGTAGTCTAATTCCTCCTGATACTGAGTATGAGGGGGAGTTAAAGCAACTTCAGGAGGTAGTGTCGGCTGACGACCATATAATAATTGAAACGGACGTAAGTTCGTAGAAGAGTGTGTGTGTAGAAGAGTCCAGTGCGATAAGCTAACAAAGCTAACATAGATCCCATTCTTTTTGCTGTTTGTCGGTATACATGGACATGTAGCATGTTTGTCGGTATACATGTAGCTAGTGTAGGATTAAATCTCTGAACTAAGCCTTGAGTTTGTGGATGACAAGCTGTACTAAAAACTTTTGTTGTAGTTAGCAGATCACAAACTTTGTTTACTAGCTGACTTAAAAAATAAGACCCTCTATCGCTCAACAGTCGTCGAGGAGCTTCGTAACGGCTCACTACCTCATCTAGAAAAACTGGAGCAATGGTTTTTGAAGATGTGTCCGGGAGAGCGTATGCCTCTGGCCATTTGGTAAAGTAATCCATAAACACGATTATGTATTTATTTCCATTAAAGGTTAAGGGCAACGGACCTAAAATGTCGACACCTACGAGATCAAACGGACCTAAAACGTTGACACCTAGGAGATCAAAGCACAGATGAGGCAACTAGCGCAATGTTCGCAGACAGAAGTTTCCATGCTTGGCCAAAAGAAATGTCGAGAAATTTTAGACAGTGTTTGTCAGCCGCCAAGTGACAGCCTATTGGCTTCTTATCAGTTGTCATAACGTCCTTCTGTAATTGGGCTGGTACTACCAGCTGCAGCTGTTCATTTTGGTTAGCCATCTTTCTCTTTCATACTCATACATTGCGGACACCTCAGGATCTTCTCGTTGCTTCTCAAGTAATATCTCGAATACCGGACGTCGGCTTCCACTAGATTAATTTCCGGGATTCTCGAGAGGGCGTCAACATGCGTCATTTTCATGCCGGCACGATATTCTGTCTTCATGCAATTTGCATGTTCCTGAATAGGTAAGAGCCCAACGAGCTAGCTTACCGGACGGTTCCTTAATTTGCAATAACCATTTGAGAGCATCGTGATCAGTGATCACAGTAAAGAAACTTCCGTAGAGGCAATTTATGAAGTGCCCGCCCACACGACTGCAAGAGCTTCTCTTTCAGTCACGCTACAATTTCGCTCGGCATTTGTCTAGGAACGGCTAAGAAAAGCAATAGGCATTTCCTTGCCGTCTTGCATTTGATGAAGGGCTAATCCGGTCCCAACTCCAGAAACGTCTGTATACAGTCTATAGGGTTCTTTGGTTTGCGGGAACGCGAGAGTTGATGCGGACGTTAATTTTGTGATGATGGAAAGGAAAGCCTCATTACACTGCTCATTCCAAGTGAATTTTTGGTCCTTTTTAAGTAGTTTGTTAATTGGGTCAACTATGTTTGCGAAATTTTTAACGAACCGACGATAATAGGAAGCAAACCCCAGAAAACGTCGGACATATTTTACTGTTTTAGATACAGGACAAGTTGTAATGGCCTTAATTTTATCTAAATTGGGTCTTATACCTTGGGCAAACACCAGATGAACTAAGTACGGTACTTCTTTGAGACCAGAATGACATTTCCTAAGCTTTAACTTAAGATTGTCACGACGCAATCTGGACAAGACCTCACTAATATGGCTTAGATTGTCATCAAATCCACCAGATATTCCCCGGAAGCCCTGCCAACGTGAAATCCTTATGCCTCTGAAAAGTGACAGGTGCGTTACATAAACCGAACGGCATGCGATTATACTCAAACAATCGCCGTAGGATCAAAATACAGTCTCCTCCCGGTCTTCCGGATTGGTGGTATCCAGAGGCTAAATCTAAGCTAGAAAAGAATTTGGCTCCTCCAAGATTACCTATGATATTGTCAATCCTTGGCAACGGCTACACGTCGGGTTTTGTTATTGCATTGAGTTTTCGGTAGTCAACACAAACGCGGTCGGTGCCATCTTTCTTTTTGACGATTACTGTCAGACTGGCCCAGAAAGAGTTTGACGGGCGAACAATCCCCTTTCTCTCCACTTCTCAAAGTTGGTCATTATCTCGTAAAATTGGACTCACGTTGACTAAACGGCATACGATGAGGTTTCGATTTTATAGGTGCATGGTCTCCGGTTACGATTCTACGCTGGATTCTATTTGAACTACCAAGGTCAAGGTCGTCGGAGGAGAGCACGTCTCTGAATTAACCATAACCTATTAAATAGCCGGTCCACTTCTTTCTTTGGAAATGATCTGTCGACCAGGATAAGTTGCTTGTGAAAACCAGCTTTCGCTGCACTTGGTTTAGCGTCGGAAGTATCAAAAGGTTTGCTCAAACCCTGAATATTTTTGCAAGCTACGTGATTCACTAAGGGATTTCCCGCAGACAGGAGATTTGGCTTAGTAGTCGGACAGAAACGATCAGGTAATCCTAAAGGAGTAACAGACTGGACGGACTGAACTGTAGCAACTGTAGATCCCGAGTAGAGAAGAACTGGTATGGCAAGAAGATTCACTAAACAATAAGCGAGTAGTTGGTAGAAGCATTTCTTGGTCTTTCCACAACTCGTTTTCCTATCACTCCATGTAACCGACTTTTGCCAAAGACTTTTGGCTCACCAAAACGTCCTTTCCTTCAAATGGCTTTTAGCTTTTGGCTCTCTCGGCGAATACATGGCTTGGCTCGAAAACACAATGCCTGCGTGCGTGCAATTTGTATCTGCTTCGAGCTTTAGAACGCAATGATAGCGTGCAAATTTCTTTGAAGTGAGCATACACGTTTGTGGTGGGGGGGGGTCAGCCGTTAGCGAACATAGCAGGTACCTAGAGCTGATAACAGAGAGCTTGCCTGCTGTCACACTCTTTTATATAATGTACTCTTGTTTATACTAAAGTTTAGTAAACCTATTAGCAAGGGAAAGGATTGTTAGCTTTCTTGACAGCTGTCCAGCGTCCAAGTATCACTATTTAAGAATTTAAACAATTTAACAACTTAAACAATTTAAGCTAAATTAAGAATGATGAAGAAGAGGAATGAGGAAGAATGATGAAGAAAATTTACCTAATAGCAGAGTACGCGCTCAAAGCATGGCCGTGTGTGCAGTGTAATAGACCTATACAGACCATTAGCATTGGAAGTTCCAAACTTCTTCCAAGTACTTAAAATACTGTGCTCGCATCAGCTAAAAGCTTCTAGCATGCTAAAGTACTTTAAATGGTTACTCAGAACACACTCACCTTTTTCCGTTTTTCGCTCAGCGACATTTTTCATTTTTTCGCCGGACTGCCCTTGTCATCCTCAACCAGGCCAACCACCTTAGAAGAGCCGTCCTTCTCATCCGCAACGAGAATAACCACTTTGGCCTAATTTAGAGATTAGAAACCATTAATTGAGCAGATTCTCGACTACAATTCATGCTGGCTTGGCAATCCTCACAACCCCTATCGTACAAGGGGAGTTTCCGTGAGATGCCAATCAAAGACAGTCAAAGCATTCATTCTTCAACCATACAAACACAAAACATTCTACATTCATGCAAATCAGATATTTCTGAAAATCGGTTAATTTTGGAACCTCACGCTCCGTAAGGGGTTTATCAGAATAACCGTCTTACGTAATTTTGGAGATAGGGCCGTCTTCTCATACTCGACGAGACCATCCACGTCAGCCAGGCCCTCCTTCTCATCCTCAACGAGTCCAACCACCTTATGCGGGCCGTTCTTCTCTTCCTCAACCAGACCAATCACCCGAGCCAGTCCGTCTTTTTCATCCTCAACCAGATCATCTTAGCCGAGCCGTCATTCTCATCCTCAGACAGAACAAGCGCCTCATCCTTAGACAGAACAACCGTCCCATCATTAAGGGAGTAGCTCCACGGAAACTACCCGACTAATAACTGAAATTTAAATAAGATTGTACCAGTTTTCAGCTTCAAATGAATTTTGTGAATACATATAATTTTTTCTTATTCTAACGAAACAAAAAATCGACTGCGAGAAGTTTACATTTGCAAACACTTTTTCTTTTATAAAATTCTACCCTTACGGATTTGCTTGAACAGAATTTGTGATAAAATTTCTTTAAGTTTTTAGAAATAAAACAATTACCTTAAAGAGCTTAGAGAACTTTAGAGAAGAGTAGCCTTAGAGGCTGAATCACTGTAGCTGAAACTGCATGTCACGAGTATCACTGTATCATCATCCATCATCATTCATCCTGAAATATAAATTCAAAGTTTTAAGATAAAGAGTAACTTTAAATATTCAATTAAGCGACCGAACTCTTACTTTGAAATTGGCATGTTATGGAATCCATTCCGATGTTAATTTTGGCATTTGTGCACTGCAAGGGTTCAAAACATTTCAACTTTTTATTCTGTTACAACTTTAATTTTGAAAGCAATGAACAAGCTGAGCCTCATCAGTTCGACTCCACTGAAAGCTGCCATAATTGCATCGTGGCAAAATCCCTATGTATCACGATCTGAAGAATTACTGCAACCGTCACAGTTGAAATTTAAAAGAGGTTCATCAGGTATCATAATGAAAACTTACAATCGTGATCCGCAGATTACAACGACTGCCGCCAAGCTCAAAACTGTAAGATTTGCGAATAGGCCCATACTAGACTCTTGGTCGTAGAATTTCTTCTGCGGTAGGTGGTAACGGGAATGTGGATCTGGATTCAATAACCAGCTTGTAAAGGAAATTTAGGAGGGAGTTTATGGCAGTCGATCATAAATCTTAAATAAAATCGTTCTCAGATAAATGCTAAAAGCTTCTGCACAGACACTCGGTTCATTACAACTCTTGGCGCTGTATCAATGTATTGCAAGACACTGTTCACTCTCATAACCATTCAAAACATCACATGACGCCTGTAGAAATTTGTGAGGAAATGTGAATCAAGTTAAGAAAACTTTATATCCTTCAAACGAAGAAACATTTCCAAAAATGCTACGCTTAAAAGAAGTGATTCGAGACCGAAAAGCAAAGCTAGATTTACTGAAGATTTCATGTCAAATTCAAGTAAAAAATTTTACAGTTGTTGGAGCACTGACAAGACGATGACATGTTTATTGTTTGAAAGACAGTATCGGTGAGCAGGAGCTACCGAAAATACAAAAACCGCTAGATGCAATGTATAAAGGTTAGCGAATTTAAGAGACGCGTGGAGTATCTGGTTAAGTAACTTGTGTGCCCTATTTTCGCAAGTTGTCTGAATCAGATATTGCAAATTTAAAACAGTGAACGGCAGTTATTTCGGTTCTCAAAACGTCTAAAGTCAAAACGTCTAACATTCATAATGTCTATCGACGAAACGTCTAACGACAAAACGTCTACTGACAAAACGTCTAAATATTTCAAAATCGTGTCACAAGTTCAAAACGTCTAAACACAGTCCCAACTTTAGCTGATTTTGATTCTATATATATATACTTGTTATTTTTGAAAACCTTGTAAAATTTGGTTTGTATTAAGTTTAGTCAGCTAGTTAGTTAGCAGTGTTTGAGGCCGGCGGAGCCGGCCGAACCCGTCGGCCAGCCGGCCGGCTACCGGCCTAGAGCTGTTTGCAGTGCAGTTATTATAGCTGCTAAGATATTTATTTTCGGATGTTATCTTTGAAAAATAGCACAGCATAGCATAGAAAATTAGCATAACTGAATTTGGAGTTTATTTTAAGCTTAGTCGCTCTATTTTGTAAATTTCTGATTGGAGATTTGCATCCTAGCCGGCGGGCAGCAGGCCGACGAGCAAAAGTCAGCGGCCGGCAACCGACCGGCCTCATACACTATAGTTAGTACGTGTAATATCTGTTACTGGCGAAGTTACCCTGGACTGGCTCTCCTGTCGGCCAGGCCTAATTTATCCATTAGGCGCGTTCTAGTAGTAGGTTTTTCACTGTTAGATCGCTTTGACACATCTTGACATATAAATCTTTATTAAATTTTAAATTTGGATTGAAGTCATAAAACTTTGAGAAACAGTTTTAAAATTTAACACATTGTAAATTTTATAGATATTAACGCCGTGTGCACACAATGAATGGCTTTTCAGAAACACCTAAACACTAAACACTGAATACATTTTAAAATAATAAACTAGACGTAGAGTTTAATTTTATATCATACGTTTAGTTTAAACTTACAGCAAATCTGGTTTGCGTTATGTAATGATTTTAGGCGTTTTGAACGAGTTACACAATTTTGAAAAATTTAGACGTTTTGTCAGTATACTTTTGGGAACGAATTCCAACTTAAGCTTGGTTCGATTGTGCCTGGGTGGTTCAATCGGTAGAGCGTTGGCCTAGGTCGCCAAAGGTTGTGGGTTCCGGTGTGCCGGTGAAACCCCGGCCGCCTCAAACACTACTAACTAACTAAACTTAATACAAATGAAATTTTACAAGTTTTTCAAAAATAACAAGTATATATAAAATCAAAATCAGCTGAAGTTGGGACAGTGTTTAGACGTTTTGAACGTCTGACACGATTTTGAAAAATTTAGACGTTATGTCGTTAGACGTTTCGTCGATAGACATTATGAATGTTAGACGTTTTGACTTTAGACGTTTTGATAGGGAACCAGTTATTTCGCACAGAAGGAGCATGATTTTGGAAATTCAAATTGGATCAATTGAACTTTATCCCTCCAACTAGTTTTGGGGGATAAAGTACAATTGAGGTCTCAGTAATCAAAATAAATGCAAAAGAAAAACAAGATGTACTTGGCGTCCTTCTAGTAGTCATTAGAAGTTAGAAGACTATCTATCAGTCTATCAGTCTATCAGAAGACGAATACAATTAGAAATAAACAAAAGGGCCGCCACTATTAAATATTAAAGGAAGATAATTTGCGCCGTCAAGTTGGCGCCTGTTTCAAAAGCGTAAATCAGTATATAGGTCGAGAGACTAGATTCCCATCAGTTTCAGTGTTACTTTGTTCAATATGAACCACCATCTCTCGAAACAATCTCTTACCCCTCATCGAACTCATAAACATAGTTTTTATTGTTTTTATTATTGTCTGCTTTTAAGTCGTAGTAATGTTTATAATTAGATTTATAATCAGTTAATGTTTTTAATGTAACTGTAACAATAATACCAATATAACGCAGTCTGACACTGAATTAGCCCTAGGCAGGTTTTAATTCTTGGGGAATAAAGTTCAATTGGGGTTCTGGGAGGATACAGTTCAACTGATACTTCAAATTTTATGTTTTGTTCTAAAACTACTGAGTCCAAATTAGAATTCGAATTTGTAAGAAAGAGCAAGTTTTTAGCATTCCTTAGATTTTAAATTGAAATTACTCAAAGCCTTAAAAATGCACTGAATACAGACCAGTACGTACTAGTCGTTTCAGTGGAAATTTCTTGTAGGTCGTAAAAACATTACGTTTCTTCTATTTAGCATTCAAAAAGCGGGGTTTTCAAAATCCGACTTGCGAAAAATTGGGGTATTTTTAAATTCGACTGCATAAAAAAGCTTTACTGCGCACAGAAAATAAAACAATTATTTGTCAACGCTTTAAAGGCTATGAACGCATTTAACGTCGAACTAATGCGTTTTTATGAGTTTTTAAATAAGATTAATAGTCTTTAAGTTCACTTTACTTTTTGTGTTCGTTGAATTATGGTGTAAAGTATGAATTGCAAACAAAAAATATAAACGCAGGCGCAGCCCCCAAAGGAAAAGTTTAAGAAAGTTTAAGGAACTGTTAATTTCGAAAAAATTGCTCCTAAAACTATAGATTATTTTCCTTGAACAGTTGCGAAAATTTAAGTAAAAGAAACAGAGTTAATGTTTCCTTGAACAGTTAAAAAAGATTAAGCTTTTTAGTTTACAATGTCGAATCAAAATAGAACAAAAAACAACATGCATATGCATAGGCATAAAGTATGTAAGCAATTGTAGATGAAAAGGTTCAATGTAGAATTGAAGAGGCAAGCGGGCGGTCTA
Organism: Trissonchulus latispiculum; assembly: GCA_030248195.1. Classification (NCBI taxonomy): domain Eukaryota; kingdom Metazoa; phylum Nematoda; class Enoplea; order Enoplida; family Ironidae; genus Trissonchulus; species Trissonchulus latispiculum. Next base: position 59,168 of record JASAND010018828.1, read on the forward strand.
GAAACCAAATTCCCAACTACTGTCTCAGGAAACTAATCTAGAGTACTTGCAGCTGCGTTTTTTGGTGCGCCTGTTTATTTTGACTGCGCATTTGTAAGTTCGACTGGATACGTAATGCGCAGAATTTTTCGTAAAACACCGTATGGAAAAGTTAATAGTATGCACTAATGGGCTGTGCCAACTGCATACAGTGGTTAAACATTAAAGATTTTTGCGTAAATTCGATTACCC
>JASAND010018829.1:0-15347 GCA_030248195.1 Trissonchulus latispiculum
GGAAGTCTGGCGTGGCCCAAGACTGAGGTCGGCAGGGGGTTTGGGGGAGTTTTGGCGTGGTCCAAAACTGGGATCGGCGGGTCAGTTTGGGTAGGGGCGGACGAAGGCGGCCTTTTGCGAGACTGGTCTCCCCCGTCTCCAAAAGGTTTCACCTGTTTCCGCCACCGGTTCCAAAACTTATAGGGACGGGTATTACCTTCCTTATCCCTGATAAGGTTCCCGCCGCCGGGGTACCCACCATTGGCCATCACCAAATCGTGGGAGGGAAACCAGACCTGACGACGCTTCTTCTGACGCTTCCTCCGGATACAATATTTGCAACTGGGGTTGTTGCAAATCTCCTGATATTGGGCGGACACGGCCTGGAGGCCCATGGTCTGTTTCCATTCAGACCAGAACCAGTTGGGGCGGAGCAGGCCATTACCATATCGGACGGAATCCCCGCCACCGGGAAATCCTCCGTACATATTGACCAGCTCTGCTGTGGGCCTCCATTGGCAAACCCTGACCTGTTTGGGTTCCAGAAAGGAAAGGCTACGTCGGACAGGGTAGGGAGGTTCAGCAATATGGTCGAACAGACTAGGCAGTCCGTTCTTGGGGGGAGGGGACGGGGTATAATCCGTTGAACAAGAGGATCCAGATAAGGAGTCTGTTCGGTACAATTCGGGGGGAGGGGCTGAGGGGTTAGGTTCATGGGAGTTTGGGTTAGACGAAGGGAGGTCATTAGGAAAGGCAAGGACCATATTTACAGCATAGGAGGGTTGCCGGGGGCGCCCTCCTGGGTTTACTGAGGACGCCCCTGGTTGGCGTTTCCCTGGTTCTGAAAAAGGCCAGGGGGTCTCTGACTCCTGGGTGGGGGTGGGAGGTCATTCTGGGCACCTCCTTGTTGGTCAGTGGGTTGGGACGGGTTTAGCGGCTGATCCGTGACAGCCACCTTAGGGTTACTCAACGTACGTAAAAACCCGGGGTGGTTTGGACCCAGGTTCTGGACTGCTCGGATCCGGTCGGGGCATTGGATCCAACCATGCCCTTCCTTTACGCACCAGAAGCACAATCTCGGTCCGTATGGCCTCTGGTTGGGGTTATTGGGACGGGGTCCAGAATTGGTGGGGTAATTATAGCCAGACCTATAATTAGAGTTGGGACGAGGGTTCTGAGATCGGGGAAAACGGGGCTGTTGGTATTGGGCTCGAGCTTGAGGGGGGTAGGGCGGTGCCATACGCATTTCTGCTGCATAGGCCTCTCGCTCCGGGGAATTTGGGGGGTAATCAAGGTAATCAGGGTCTTCGAAAGGGTCGTCATAAGCTCGAGCCACGAAGGCTAGGGGCGGGGTTTCTTCCTCCATGGCCCGCTCAACGGACTGGACGATAAGCAGAGCTCGGTCGATCATGGAACTCTGCTCATTTTGGGGCCAATAGGACATTTCGGTTAGCTGACCAGCCACCCGGACCCTGAGGGCTTCCCTCAGACCGGATTTGAACTGTTCAGCCATTTTCCGGTCACGTTCCCGGATACCAGCGGAGGGGAAGGCTTTTACCAGCAAAAGTCGGAGGGCCGTTACGTACTGATGGGCTTTTTCCGAGGGTTGTTGCCTTCGGCGGTAAAATTGGTCGGCATACTGCTCGACCGTCGTGGGAATGGGCTCGTACAATTGCTTCAAAATGTCCACCAATTTCTCGAAGGAATCGGGTAGGTTCGGGCCATGGAGGGCTTCCTTGACGGAATCGTCAAGGAACTGCCACAGAATTCGGTGGAGGAGGTGGGGGGGACTTCATGGACACGAGCCGTGTCCTTGAAGTTAGAAATCCAGGTCGTGAATTTGATCTGGCTCTGGGGGCCTAGGAATGGTTTCGTTCCCTTAAAGGCCTTTAGGTACTCGGCCACGTGTCGCGCCGTGGACAAGTTAGACTGCTCCACCTGGGCTTCCCTGGTGTGCAGTCTGGGGTCAGGGCGTCTCCAGGAAAAAGGAGGGCGGGTAGGTCGGTTAGCCCGAGTATCGCTTTGGGCCCGGGGGCGAAATGGGAATGTGGGGCCATCGTCACCAATTTTCGGGTCAGATGACGGCGGAGAATCGCCGTGGGGAGGGGATGGACGGCTAGGGGGCTGCCCCCTCGTCCTTGGTTCGGGTGGGGTTTTCACGTCGGAATCCTTTTCGATGGCCGCCACAATCTCGAGGAATTCTGTATAAACCCTGGGGTGGTTTTGATACAGAAAAACCCACATTTCCCGGGTCATATGGCGTACCTGCTGGGCCAGGACCGACTTACCAATCTGGTCGTCGAGGTCTTCATAGGGGGTTCTATGCGTAGGAGGGGCCCAGCCAGGACACGCCGGGACTTTGGGACAAAAACCCAGAGCGGGTTTTTTCTTGGGTTGGGGCTTTCCGGACGGCTGGTCCAGAGGAGTGGGATTGGGGGGTAGGGCTGAATCCGCGGAATTTCCGGAGGTAGAGGGGTAGGACTCATGTGAGGCCAGGGGGGGCGTCCCGTCGTCATAATTCTGACGGTTCCGTAGGTCACCCGACTTGTCCCACATCAAGCCGGATGAGGGAGAGGCCAGGCCCCAGTGCTGGCTAGACCGGCGATTTTGGGGTTTTTGAGCTCCCTCAGAGGTAGCTCTGGGTCGGGTAAGGGAGGGCATGGATTTTCTCACTCGTGATTGGGCGGGACCCGAATCAGTGAGACGATCAAAAATGGGGTTTTTGGGGTGAGGGGCGTCGCCGATCAGCCGGGCCAGCTGCTCCTGATACTTCCTCCACTGGCCTCGGGTACGCAGCTTATCTTCTTCGCTGGGGTCGGAACCGTCCAGATGGACTGTGGAATCATGACGGGAGGGGCTTCCTCTACCTCCGTCCTGGGGGGAGTCCGACGAGGGGTGTAGATCGTCCTCGGGACTCAGTCCTGACCCGAGGCGGATGTGAACGGAAGATCCGTGCTGCCCAGAACTTCCGCCCACGGCCCCAAGGTCAGGAGGGGGAGGGTCAGGGGATCGGGCTACTCTGGGTTTACTATCAAAGGGGTCGTCTTCAGGGGGGCGATTATCCATTATGAATAAAACACAAGAAAAACAAAACACTTACCGAGTTAGTTATATACGTATATCAAAATTTTGGGCAGCACTTGGGGACGAAAGGGACTTTTGGGACGATATACGTATATAACTAGGGCAGGTCAGGGGTCAGGGGCCAAGGGAACGAAACTCCAATAATACGTACGTATTTCAAGCCAAAATTCGGGGGTTGGGTCAATCTCCGGATCGACCTGGGTTTTCGGGGACTCCGTCCAAAGGGTAGCAGCAATCCACCAGTTGGGGCTGACAAGGGCCAACAATACCGGGTTAGATTCCTGGGCGGGTCCTGGAATCTGACCAAATTTTACAAAATCTTATATTTCCCTCCCAAAAATTTTCGGGGTGGGGAGGGGCAATTTGGTATAAATTTAGGGCGGGTAGGGAGTTGCTGGTATAATAGGGATAGATTATCACCTGGCGTGGTCCTGGTGATAATCTAGGGGTAAAGTTGGTCTGCCCAACTATGATAAAAAAAATTTCAAACAGGTAGGAAAAAAATAACACGACACGAAATTAGGCACGAGAATAAAATAAACACACTACTCGTCAACAAAAAGGCAAATGGGACTAATAAACTTCCCGGGGGAATTGACAGGAAGTCAGGCGTCTGACAGGGACTTTAAGCGATGCGTGGGCGGGCCTTCAAAGGACCCAAGCAAAGTCAGGCGCCTGATAAGGACTCAAGCGGTGCGGGGGCGGGCCAAAAAAGTTAACACAAAGGTTTGCAATTGGGAATGACGTCAATTGCAGACCTTTGTGAATACACCCGGGGGGGATGGGTATATGAGACCGGCGAATCCAGTCAATATTAGGGAAAATGAATAGGGGGGGGGGACTTTACAGGTAGTAGGTAGAGGAAAAAAATTTTTTGGGGCTCTAAAAAAAAAATTTTTTTGGACTAGGGGGGGGCTAAAAAAATTAATTTAGGGGGGGGGGGGAATCGGAAAAATATTTCAGGGGGGAGAAAAATAAAAGGGGAGAGCCTAGAGCTGGCAGCCTAATGTAAAATATGGGGGAGCTAGGGATTTTAACCGCTGAGCTCAAGCCCCAAATTTACAAGTAGGACTGTGCGCAAGACGCTAACCTGCGACTGCGGGTGGAGATATTTAGTCCAGGCGGCTCTCTACCACCGACTTGCCTCGCCAAGGGGGGACCGGAAAATTTTTTGGGGGACGCCAACGGGGCGCCTAGCAAAATTCGGGGGACACGCACACAAAAAGGGCTCAGTTATAATTCAGCTCCGGGCTAGCCCCAGTGCTCTACCTAGCTAATTAAAGAGATCAAGTCTTAGTAAAATTAATAATAAGAAATTAATAAATAAGACAACTGGCAGTTTAATGGGACAATAGGGGACAAGGTTACAACAGGAGGGTCCGTCCGGCGGTATCCGGACAAGACAGGCAAGATACAGCGGGCTACCCGCACAATAACAGAAATAGGGGGCAAAAGGGGAACAAAGACAAAGGGAAGGGGGACCAGCAACAAAATAGGGCGCAGCAACAAATACAATAACACGGGGGGAGGGGAAATTAGCTAAAGGAAGTTAGACCCAAGGAAGGGAAACGGGGACAACCCCGCTAGTAGGTGGAAAAAGGGAAAGGGGGGTGGTTAGGAGTTAACTTTGAAAGAGTAAGCAAAAAGGAATGGGGGGTTAGGTCAGGAAAACAGTTAGAAAAGGAATTAGAAAAGGGTTTTTAAAGGAAAAAATCAAAGACTGGAACTTACTCTTTAGGTGTAGAAAAATGGGGGTGGGGACCCCGATCTCAAAATGAACCGACCGCTCTGTAACTATGAAAACTCCCAACTGACTAAAAGATGATGTAATCATTCAAGGAGAATTTTGTTATGCGTTGGGAACGGGAGGGTCTATCTTCGCTAAGCCAACTAGAATTGGAAATACATGCAATGTTAAGTTTACGCTCCGAAATAAGTAATTTTAAGTAATTTTCAAAAGGTGAGCATAAAGTTAGCACTGCACAGTATTTAGGGGAGGGGTTTACATACAAAATAATACATAATTATGGGACTTCCCAACAATTATAGAAATACAATATTCATGGGGAATTTGGGGAATTTTGGGGGATTTTTAGGAAAAATAGCGAAAGTGGGAAATAGGAAAGGACTTGGAAGGGGGTGATAACGGGGACGTTATTACCCACATTACAACTAAATTTCAACTCAATCGGTAAAGTTTTGCGACCTGTGACCACTCAGGGGGGGGGGGTTGTCTGGAAAAAACCTGAAGCTTGTGCTCAAGTTATAGCTTTTCTGGAGTAGGCCTTGATTCACTTGATTCACAGCCAAAAGCAGATTCAAAAATGGCTGTCCCTAAAACATAGCCGGAGATAGATATTGAGAATATTTTTGTTTTAACGACTGTGCCCTCCGCAAAAATAAGAGTAGTTGTCAGTGCATAAAAGTTTTCTGTGTTGAAAAACCGAAAAAACCGAAAAACCATCATCAAAATTCTGCTGCGCACTAAAAATAAGTAGGTCCGCTAAATTCTGACCCAGTCCGCTTAATAAGGTAAGTCCGCTTTTTATACCCTATTTCCGCATTTATTCCGCATTTTATACCACAAGTCCGCTTTTTCAGTCCTCTTATTATACCCCCAGTCCGCTTCCGTTCCGCGTCCGCTTTTTGTACTGGCCCCGTATTAGGCTCTATCATTTAACAGCACACGTGGAGCACTGTCATTCAGTTGTTTTTGCTTTGAAGACTTGTGCTGCGTGCTGCTCCGCTAGATATGGCAACGCCGAAGCCGACGGAGCATGTTTTTGTAAAAAGGAGGAGACATCGTCTGTCGTGATGTCTACCAGTCTTTGAGACTCTCAGGCATCTTCGATATATATTATTTCATCGTTTCAGTTCAGAAAACATGTGCTTTATGGTGCTTAGTTATCTTGAACCACTGTTGGAATATAAAGAAAACTATTTCGTTTTCTACATTTTTGTTCAGTCTTTAGTTTCTGTCAGACTTTTCGTTTCACAACAGCTTTATTTCAGTTTCAGTTTATATCCAAAATTATTTCAGTTTCATATGTTTTCCTGAAATAGATTAGGTTAACGTTTCTGTTGAGGTGACTGAAGTATGAAATTGAAACCTGTAGAAACTAAGTTTTAGTGATGGAAACATCAATAAATACCTACCACTTAGCCCTGTATCCTTTCCCTGCTATTTAACCATACTGCAAATCCGGTAAGAATGCATTTTTCGGGCACTAATTCACTTCCTATTCTCAACCACTTTGAGCATCGTTTCCACAACTATTGTCTGCTTGGAATTCGCGAAACTACCGCAAATCCAATCGTATTTTACTTCATAGCCCTATCTATGTACTTCATACAGCTGCAGGGCAAACCTTCGGACAGTAAGTATGCAGAAAGAAATTTACTGATCCTAGGCGCGAATCCCCGTTTTTTACCTACTGATACACTACTATGGCTTAGCAGCCCAGGGAAGTTCTCCTCCCTAGAAAATATATACTTAAAATGAAAGATGCGAACGCTATTTAACACAAGTTAATGTTACTTTTCGAATTTCTAGTTTCAAGTATTAATTTGAGAGACCGGCAACTTTCGTGTTTCATTTCAGTTTTCTCAAACAAAGATGTACGCGGCACGTATCTTTTCAGTGTTGTTCTAAAGCAAAAATAAGATAAAATGGATAAGTTAAAGAACTTTTGCAGTCAACCATTTTCGCATCATCAGTCACCACCTTATGGAACGCTAATTGCATATGCTAGAATTGAGGAATGGCCAATTTAGCAAGTGGACGTTTGCGCACTGCGACTGATTATTGGCAAAGAACTTGCAAGTTGGAGAGGAATACTAAGCTGAGTTAACGATTACAAGATTAAGTGTTTTAATGACTTGTAGTTAACGCAAATTTTTTGATACGGTTACAACTTAGCTGGATGCAGCAAGAGGCATGGACGTGGGCAATGCCAAGTCTCTATTTTTATGAGTACATTGTAGTAAGCAATTTGTTTCATGCAGGTCTGCTGATGTGCAAAACACTGAGGCAGCAACTAAACCTGTCATGATTTACGCTTTCTGGAAGGTTCCTTAGGAAAGTTTGAATTTTGTCTATAAGAATTATGATACATGCTACAGGGTTGAGAAAGCAATAGGCGTGGGGGGTGAAAAAGGTCCCCCTGTGTCTCTTGCAGTTTCTCAATCCAGTGGGTCAGTTCTAGTTAAAATTCTAAGCATATTCGATTTCTTAAAGTGTCTAAAGACTTGGCAGATTTTCACTCCTGTCCTATTTGAGAGCTCGGCCATTCCCGCCCTCCGTTTCTGCAACTCCTGCTCCTATCTTTTCGCTGTCTCGGTTTTTCACCCCACACCCTCCGAGCGGGTTAATAGGTTTCAGCCATCCTAGTCACTATTGATTTGCGGGGGGCAATTGCTATCTGTGAATAAGATATCGATTGCCTTGTGTGTGACTGCGATCGCCTTAGCGCTGAGCTAAGGGGTCAATAACCGCACGTCAGAACTGCTTGGGGGTCATGTTTTCTGTCCGTGACCTTTGTCTCTCCGCCTCTTAGTCTGCCATTCTGCGGACCGCGGAGAGCAGCACATAAAAGGTCTCTTTGAGTACCTATCAGTGCTGGGCACCTCGATAAAAAAAGCAAAAATAACTCTACAGAACGAAGTATAAGTCCATAACAAATCCGCCGGGAAGAATCGGAAGTTCACCAGGTTTTCTTTTATATTCTTATTATAAAACCTGATCTAACCATTCCACATAAACGAAAGCATGACTTTTATTATTTCTGGAGCACAACAGGATGTTCTTAACTTCGACTTTCTTTAGGGCTTTATGTCTGGAAAGTTAAATCTAAAACAAGTATCTAATTAACTATCGCTTCCTATCATATCCATCCAAATATAATAGCTTTGTCTGGTGTTGTCATTATCCGTAATCACAAGGATAATGATGTAGGTAGTTTTTTTTTCGGCCACCTCACCCCAGTTGGTATTCCGGTTAGGGGTAGTGTCAGCTTGTTTTCAAAGTTTGTTGGGGTGGGGAGCTGACACTGAATAACTGCGATCGCAATTATCCGAGGTGTTCTCCAAGGCTGTCGAGGCGTTCATTACTTCAACCGTAATGAAGGCCCCGCGGCAGCGCTCACCAAGCAGGCGGCCGCCCCTTGCACATGCTCGGTAAATTGCCGGAATGGGGGGGGAAATTCAAGGTTTCCCCTGAATTGCTAACTGCGGCTCCTGCTGGCGCCGGCACGAACTGACTGTCTGAGTTGATCTATCGTTCGATTATGGATCCTAAGGATCCCAACTTTCGTGTTTGTGGTCGATGTGTGCAGAGGGTACATCAACATTCCACCTCCGATCGACCTGTGCATGGCGTTGAAGAAATGTTGTTAGTCGTCGGCAATCATGCCTAATTTATGATAAAATATATAATGTAACTTAGCTGATCCACTTCCGTTTGTGCAAATCACTTTGTCTGCGCCTGATAACCCCTGGCGCAGGAGGGGATCCACTGCTTCACACTCGCTTGTATTCCGTCCACAGATTGTAAAACAGCCATATTGATTATTGACCATGTCAGTTGAAATGATATGTGGTTTCCACACATTGTATAATTTCCAAAAGACCATGTGTTATCCTTTCAAACACAAAACTCCACTAATAATCGTGGAAATTTGACTTTAACCTTTTGCTAAAAGTATGCACCAAAGAGAAATAATCCAATTAGACATTTAATCATTTTTAGAATTCACAAATTAGACTTCATCTCGTAAATAAGAGATACAGAGTTAGTTCATTTTGCTGATAGTGTTCCACTACACAAAATGCTTTTGTATTTTTGAGAGACTGCTTAGCTTTCCATAATATATTTATTTTATCCTAAAAACAAGAATTAAACACGTTCACTTAATTTTAAAGGCGCCCATACTTCAATCTGAGAGGAGTAATTGGTTTACAAAATAGTTAAGATTCTAAACTTATCTTATTATGTCCAACCAGTCAGCATCAGCACCGGATCGGATCCATGTAGGTAGTTCAAGATAGATTAATCTAGATTAAGCTATCCAGCTAAGATTGCAAACGTTTTTAACAGAGCACCAAAGCGATGTTTGTTTAATCCGCAGGCATGTTAAATTCCAACAATTAGAATATTCTAAAGCATATTCAATATAGGGTTAGTTTTGGAGCACTGATCCTTTAGAGATAAGCTAAATCCGTACCATAAATCTATGGTTTAAGTTTAGATCAGTTTTGTTACAACTTAATCAAGAGCTCCGCTCTTTCAAGGAGTTTTAGCATATGATTCAATTATAGAGAACAAAGATTCCATTCGACCAAAGGCCTGTTGGCGATTCAAAATGAGCGAATGTTAACTGTTACAGCAAACTGACACTACAAAACTATGCAAACTGATTCCTTGAGACTAGGAGGGTTTAAAAAAGTGAAAGAGTGAAGGCAAATTGTTTCAAGTTGATTAAAATGATATGAAAATAACGTTTAAATAATTGCTTCACAAGAGAGAACTTGGTGCTTCGTAGTCATTGGGACGGACTGCGAAAATCTGAAAACTTGAAATTGTCTAAATTTGGTGTCTTAACGGTGTCTTATAAGGTCTAAATTTGGTGCCTTAAACGTTAAATTTAACCATCAAAAGAGATGGGTCACAAATCTTTTGAGACCCCACATTTATGGTCTTTTTTTGCATTGATGCGGTATAAGTGGTTAGAATAACAGTTTATCCCGTTTTTTTGTTTTTTTTTTGGTTACACACACACAAAAAACTTGGAACAAGTAAACAATTTCTAACCCCAAATTCCCAAGTAAACTATCTCCCCCCAACGCTTTATCTCACTCAAAGCTTGACCCAATTGTTTAAAACATTGTGTGGGTGTATTCCAACACATGTCTGATTGATTGGTAATGATATTTTAACATAACATTTTAAAAATTTTCAATTTTAAGTTGTTCAAGGGGGGACCAAGCGGAACCAATAAATTTTTTGTCTCTGATTTTGCTGAAAAGTTGTATATAGCTCGTAAAACGTCGTAGAACGTAGAGCTTCTGTCTCGTAGAACACGAATCTGAAGTCAGTTTTTCGATTCAGCTTTTCGTTAAGTTCAGTGTAAGCTTACATCTTAAGCTTACTACTTTAGCTTACACTGAACTAACGAAAACCTGAATCGAAAAACGAACTTCAGATTCGTGTTTTGCGACCCTGGAAACGCCTATATACAACCTTTTAGCAAAATCGGAGACAAAAACTTTTGGTTCCCCTTGGTCCCCCCTTAAAAAACTTGAAAATTTAAAATAAATAAATTTTTAAATTTCATTACCAATCAAGCAAATATATGTTGGAATGCACCCACACAGACGTTGAGCCAAATTGGTCAAGTTTTGAGAAAGTTAGCATCAAGTAAATTATCTCTCCTCCCCCCAATTGACGCTGGAAGGGGAGATTGTTTACTTGATCCAAAAATTTGTAAATGTGAAAATTTTTCTTGTTTTATTGTTTCCATTAAGACAACTAGTTTGCCCAAATCCATCAGCCGTGTCCGTGGGCATTGCCCACTTTCAAGTATGGAAGAAGTTTATTCATTGACGTTATGTTAAGATTAAAGGCAGCAAATAATTGCCGTAATTATTTCAGCTTGTTATCGCTGCATGACTTGCTTAATCAATTAATATCACCAGTTTTATCCAGCAGAGCTGTCAAGAAAATGTTGATCTTTAGTGGATGGGATAATGTGACTTTGACTTCGATTCTTTCCCCGAAACTTATTGGATCCGCTATGGCAGTCGGGTTTGTATTCTTCAGCTTGTGTAATCTTCTCATCGCACTGGTGATTCAGAATTCAGATTTGAGAAAGCATTCAGCTTATTTGATGATAACATTTCTTGCCATTTCAGACATGATTGCCTGCTTAACATGGGGCGTACCGGAAGGAGTAATGATTGCCCTATTTGGAGAAGCTGGTCCCTTTTCAGCAAACATTGACCTGGGAAATAAACTTTGTCGTTGGCTTGGTGCCTGGGGCTGGTCCATTGATTATACATCCAACACAGGTCAAGCAGTGATCGCTGTGACAAGGCTTTTGGCTGTTATCGCACCTGTCGAGTACCAGTTATTGTTCACAAAATCAAACTGTATTCTTTTGTGGTTGATTGTTTCTACTGGTTTACCTTTTTTGCTAATTTTCATTCTGGGAGGGTTCAAGCTTTGGGGTGGATTCAGTTTAGTTCCAGGGGTCGGTGCCTGCCTAACGAATTCTGAGGAAGTGATTTGGCGGCGCACTATGGATAGTATATTCATATACTTTCCTTGTGTGGTTATGCTAGTGTCATACTGTACTATTTACGTGAAAATTAAAACCTGTAAGAAATCTACCCGAGCTGAAATCATTAAACGAGCACGTGGCTCATTAATGATGTTTTTCTGTTTTATTGTGTTTGCACTTTGTACCATTCCGACACCGGCACTGTTTTATCGGTACGGAAATTATAGTGATAATTTGGCTTATGCTCTATTAGTTTTGTATGGATTTGGTTATGGAGTTAATATATTTTTCTATATAACTTTCAATAGAACTTTTAGAAAAGAAACGCTAAACTTTTTGTCCATAACCAAACAACAATGTATGCCAAAAAATAAAGTTTTTACGTTAACTAATCCACCCACTGATCCCAAGTGATATGTTTAACAAGGCAAGTTTATAAATTCTGTGTTACTGTAACACCCACAGGGCGAAAACATTTGGGTTTCGAGCTCTGTCGCTGCAGTCAACCATTTGGTACAGATCTTGTATGAATATTCAACCTTTCACAGTGCACAATTACAATTCGAAATCTTTTAGTAGAAAGAAATAATCGTGCATTATTATTGTCGCGTTTGTACATAGTCAAGTAAAGAATAGTCCGATGTGCCGAAGTAGAATTAACGGTTTGTATTGTATGAAGCCTTATATATGTACAATATGTTTATCCAGTCTTATTAGTTTTGTATGGATTTGGTTATGGAGTTAATATATTTTTCTATATAACTTTCAATAGAACTTTCCGAAAAGAAACGCTGAATTTTTTGTCCTTAACCAAGCAACAATGTATGCCAAAAAATAAAGTTTTTACGTTAACTAATCCACCCATTGATCCCAAGTGATATGTTTAACAAGGCAAGTTTATAAATTCTGTGTTACTGTAACCCACAGGGCGAAAACTTCTTTGTTTCGAGCTCTGTCGCTGTAGTCACCCATTTGGTACAGACCCTGTATGAATATTCACAGGTCACAATCACAATTCTAAATATTTTAGTAGAAAGAAATAATCGTGCATTATTATTGTCGCGTTTGTACATAGTCAAGTAAAGAATAGTCCGATGTGCCGAAGTAGAATTAATTAGAATTTAAGATGGGCACTATCAGGAACACAACAGTTTTAGCAGACTTTTACTGGCAATACTCACAAAAAACTGGTGACTGACTACATATATACGTTTTTCTGGATTCTAGAAGTATCTACTTGTAGTATTGGTACGCAACGTTTGATATTTAACAAGTAACTAGTTTTCTTGATCTAAAGGCTGCAACTTTTTAACAGAATTAACGGTTTGTATTGTATGAAGCCTTATATATGTACAATATGTTTATCCCGTCTCGTGTTCGATGTCATTTATCAGTGTATATATTGATTATTGTAAGACAATAGAATATCATACAACTCGCAATAATTTGGCAGCTCTAATTCTAGCAATATCATTTGGATTAAATTCGGCAGCGCGTTCAAAGGTAATGGTTACACGCCTTGGAGTTGTCGCCTCGGTTGTGGTTGTTTTTGTTGTTGTCGTTGTTGCCGTTGTAGTGGTAGTTGTTGGTTCTTCAGTTGTCGTTGCTTCCTCAGTAGTAGTAGGTTCAGGTTCAGTTTCAGTAACTTCTGTTGTTACAGCTTCTGTAGTTTCAGTTTCAGTTTCGGTAGGTTCTGACGGAGTTGGCGTCGTGGATTTTGGTTTGGGCGTCAAGGGACCTGGAGTGAATACCAGGGTCCCAAATATAGGGCGGTCACCAAAGTCTATGGTTGTCGGATTAGTTGGAAATGTTACTGCCTCGAAATCCGGAAGTTCCACTTCCGGCGCCGGAGGAGGAACAGGCGCAGGAACCGGAGCGGGAACTGGGGCTGGGGCTGGGGCTGGTTGAAGTCCTGTGAGATACTCGGCAGGGATGGCATTACCGCACGAGTCGTAGAAGACACCTTGTGGAAACTGTGCACTGCTATAGGGTCCACTGACCTGGGCAAGACAGTTTACCTGTTGAGGCTGAGGTTGGGGAACTTGTAACGGTATGCCAGACTGACCTACTGAGCTAAGTGGAATCCCAGGCTGAAATGCAGGGACTGGATCCAATATGGAAAATTGACGTCGAATTCGACTTAATGCAACACCTAAAAGAGTGAATCATACAAATTATCTCAGTCCAAAATTTGAACATCAGAAGTTTTTGCAAACTGAAGGATTCGTGAACGGGTACCCAATTTAAGCAGTATTAATTTAAAACGGTGAATTAAAAATATACATTAACAGGATTATCCGATAATGAAATGCATTACGGTTTGAGCTGGTATTCCCGTCGGGTTATCGAATGTTCCATTTTGCACAGCATCTGACCAACTAACATGCTACGCGCTAGCCAGCAATTGCATGTGCATGCTCCTAATTTGTGAGCTCTGATTAGCATACTCATTTATTATTGACTTGACAGATGCAGTGCTCTTTCCTAATACAAACGGTGCATTGCCTTCCTTAGTTTTAAATAAACTATAAATTAACTGTATAAAACTAAATAAACTTCAATATAAATATCACTAATCTAGTCACTAACACTTAACTCGCATTTGCATAACAAATAACTAACACATTCGCAAAACTAAATAGCCCAAGCATTTGACCTCTGTATGGATTCAGTTCGGCTACAAATGGCCTCAGAGAATGAGTGAGCAAGCGTTCAATGGTGTTGCTTTCTCTGAGTTGACTATGTCACTTTTCCTGTGCTAAACTACAACTATATACAGTATATATGCCAAATCCACTTACCAAAGGTCGTTTGAAGAACATAACCCAAACCCAGTACTAAATACGTCGTGTACAGCATCGCTGGTATAGAAGAAAAACAATTATTATTTCAATGTTAACATGTTACTTTAAAGTTTAGGATTTGACAGTGAAAATTAGTAGGCGTTTGAAACAACGGCATCAGCAGGAGGACTGCGTCTAAACCAGCCGTATGCAGGATGTAGATGCAGAAGTTGATGTCGTGGTTTTAATTGTAAAATTGCGTTGTCCCATTATTTCTGTTTTGACTTTAATACCTTCGTTAGAATTTTTCTACAGTATTTCTATAAAACAATGAAATAATCTGCACATATACTATTGCTTTGTGCTTAACTGTAAAAATGTTCCAAAGGTTGATGTGATTTCGCACAGTATGACATTAATGATGAGTAATTTTTAAACATGTCGAAAATTATTCTGCACAACGCCTTTTAAATTCAGGTGATTTATATATTGGCTAGAATATATACTGCAGTGATTGCGATCACTCTGCATGTTTTTCCCAGACTGTTCATATGATAATCACAATACCAATACCACACTAAAGTGATGCTTACCGGCAAAGTTTCTCAGATAAATTTGTCCAAACATATTAAACATATTGACACGAGAACTGTCAACTGACAGCTTAAGGAATTCTGCATTTGGAGCTGGTCGGTCTACCTCGATTCATATTACATCTGATAATAATAAGCTACCAGAAACTACGACTTTAAGCGTTTTTTAAGAAAGTTTTTAAAACGTCACCGAAATATTGAATTTACACATTTAATGAAGATGTTTTCTGCTATGATGTTGTGTTTTCTTTTTGCTTAATGTGTGTATAAAGTGCAGCCTTTTAAGCTGGCTGAAAAACGGTCAGTTTAGCTTCCCGTACTTTCAATCATCATCCTATATTACATAACGTTCTTTTTGAAAATGTGCTTTTGCTATAGATGTTATGTACTCTTGATATAATATGCTAGTATCACTTAAACTTTGGGGATCCGATGTACATTCTGGATACATGCTAACCTTAAAGCTCTAAGCGCATTTTCAAGAAAGCGTAGAGTAGAGTACAGCAGAGAGCAGCGTAGTGTAGAGCAGAGTCCAAAGGAGGTGACCAAAACCAGGATCGGATCTGATCGTGATCATGATCGATTTCAGGATCAGGATCAGATCGGGTGTCTAAAAACAGGATCCATTTCAG
>JASAND010018830.1:0-13433 GCA_030248195.1 Trissonchulus latispiculum
CAGACTGCGAACGTTCCTGCGTCTTAATAAAAATAAATTTGCACGGTGGCTCATCAAAGTTATTCAGACTAACAGTTGCCTAAATATTTCGAATCCAGCGCAAAAAAGTAGAAAAAAAATTGAGAAGTTACAGTTAAAGCTCATTCAAAATAGCGCATACAAAGAAATTTAGAATGAAAAGAAATAGAAAAAATAGAGCAGAAAAAAAGGAACCTGAAAAAAAGCACAAATTAATTCATAATGAAATATAATAATATTAAAATACTATAATGTATATATTTATTTAAATAAATGGCTTTTAAAGCAGCCCTGGGAGTCAACCAGGTAGGTTTTGCTGCTGAATAAATAATTAATTTAATTTATAAACTTACCTAGCTGAAATTTTGGGTGGTGTCGTGATCACCAAAAAGTGCACCCTTCACCGCTCAACTCAAATACATAGCCAAATACCATCCCATAAATTTCATTAAAAAGAAGAAAACAAAAACGTGATGGCTAACCAGACAGAGTCGAACTGTCAACGGTCGCGATTTGTTAATCCCTGGCTCAGCTGTCTGGACCTGAGCAGGAATCAAGAGGCTAAGCGACTGCAGGTACCAATCCAAATTACCAGCCTACCTAACTAAACTAAGTCCTTACCAAACTGCGATCGCGAGGAACGGATTACAAGTCTTTATTGAAGTGAGGCATAGCAAAGGCGTATCATAAAATAATGGACCAAAATAGGAATACAGACGACTGGTTCGTAGAAGAATCTTAACAACACACTGCCTTAGAAAAACATTCACAATTAGACTTAGACGTCTAAAAGACGAATATGCAAATTAGGTACGATTTCCTTTTTGAGTTGATAGACTGAAACCGGATTTAACTGGTTTTTGACATTAGAAACTGGTAAAATGCCAGAGGAAATGTACATGGGGATTATTTCCCTTTTGTACAAGGGCAAAGGGGACAGATCGGAGAGGAAAATTGGCGTCCACTCAGCATGCTGAACGTGGACTATGAAATTTTTGCGAAAGTATTAACGAATAGATTTTCAGGCGTTATGCCAATTTTGGTAAAATTGGATCAAACCTGCGGAGTTTCCGGAAGGGACATTCGAGATGGAATTTTGAGTTTGATTGGAATTTTAGATTATGCTACACACAAAAAGAAACCGTGCATTTTCCTCTCGGTAGATCAAATGGCAGCATTTGATCTAGTTGAGTGGGAGTTTTTAGAATTAGTATTAAAGAAATTTGGCTTCAGCCCGAAAATTAGGAGATGGGTAAAATCCATCTATAAGAAAAATTTTGTTCAGAGCTCACTATTAATTAACGGTTATATGTCCCTTCCGTTCAAATTGGAAAGGGGTATCCGTCAAGGCTGCCCACTTTCCCCCCTTTTGTACGTTCTTTGTAATGAAACTTTCTTAAATCATGTTCGAAAAGTTCGGTTAATTCGAGGAATTAAAATTTTGGGCAGAGAAAATAAAGTAACCGCCTATGCGTAATAAGTCACCCCTAATTTCACTTTGCAGAATTTTGAATCGGTTAAACAAGTTTTTAAAGAATACGGAAATTATGAGCAAATATCTGGAGGGAAGCTGAAAGTAGAGAAAACGGCTTGCTCTACTTTTGGTGAGTGGAGTCAAAAGAAGGGAAGTTCCAGAAGACATGAAAAGATTATTGAAGACTGAAGTCAAAGTTTTTGGAGTTTATGTTAACGATGAAGGAATTGAAAACTGGAAAAATGAGGAGAAATTTGAGGAAATTTTGGACGATATCGGGTCAGCCACCACGCCTGTGAGGTCATCAGCCTACGCCCGAGTGGCCAGCATGATGACCTACTACCTGGCTGGGCTCTGGTACTCCACCTGGTTCCTCAGCCCCTCCAGACATTTGATGGACACATTTAAGAAGCGAATGGAGACCTACATTTGGCATCCGGTCACTAACAGAGTGGTCATCAGCTCAGAGTGTGCCTCTTTGCCCAAGACCAAAGGGGGCATAGCCTTTCCGAACCTGGAGTTCAGAGTCCTAAGTCAAAGGTTAGCGATTTTAATTAGGCGAAAAT
Source organism: Trissonchulus latispiculum (assembly GCA_030248195.1). Classification (NCBI taxonomy): domain Eukaryota; kingdom Metazoa; phylum Nematoda; class Enoplea; order Enoplida; family Ironidae; genus Trissonchulus; species Trissonchulus latispiculum. Next base: position 2,059 of record JASAND010018830.1, read on the forward strand.
TGGGTGCAGCGCAAGCCTGGCACCCAATTTTCGACTATTTCTATGCTCAAGTTGAAACTAAATCTATTGGCCAACTTTACCGGGTTTTAGTTTCAAAGTTTTACCGGGAATTGTGAAAGGCTATGATCACTTTGGAATTGGAAATTAATCCTAACTCAATTTCAATTGAGGGGGTTCAATTTTCTCCAAACTCAGTCAGAATGAAACAAATTTATGAAGCTATGATTTTGAAAAAATTTGGAAAAAAGGCGGATTTAATAGCTGAAAAGTGGACCGAAAAATTCCCAGGTATTCCCGGGAATGACTGGGAATACCTGTGGGGGTCCATGAAAACTAAGTTTGTAGAGAGCATAGCCTTGGATGTTCATTTGAAGCTTGTGCACAACGTTTTGGGTTAACCACATTTTGCTCACGCAAAAACGTTTGCATCAAATGAACAACCAGCTCTCAGAAAATTGCGAATTTTGCGAAAGTTTGGGAATTTCGGTTTCGGAGGATTTAATTCACACATTCGTGGAATGTGCCAGAATTAAATCCTTCAGGGAAAATGTTGAAGAATTGCTTAAAATTGTGGCTAGGCCATCACGGCAACTCGAGCAAAGTAATTTAGAAACTCATGAAAAATTACTGGGAATTGTTGTTCGCAAAAATCCTAAACTTTTGAAAAATTTGAACTTAATAATTCATCAGGCCCAGTGGGCCATTTGGTTTACAAGAAGTCAGTTTTGGAAAACAAAAATTTCTGTAAATATTTGGGACATTTTTCTGAAATCTATCGGAAGAATTGCTAGAAATGCGGGGGCCTTCTTAGAAGACGTTTCGATTCACCGGGGGTTAGTAGGCGATTTCGGGGTCTTTTACTTCAACAATTTGGGCTTCTAGCCCTCAAAGATCACTAATTTCTGAAGCCTAGAAAGCGAGCCCCCCGAGAGAGTGGGAACGAGGGGGATACGGAAGGGAGGTTCTACCCTCCCAGCCCTCCCCAACTAAATTCACTGCATAAACAGTTCCTAACTCAGTTCGCAGTTTCAAATTGCCCTAAGTCTAACTCAGCATCAAATAGCAATATTTTGCGACTTTTGTCGCTATTCTGTGATACACTACTGCAGCGGCCCTGGCTGCGCAAATGTTTCTGGGCCCAGTTTCAGAATCGGCAGTAAGGCAGTACTTAATTTCGTCACCAACTGCCACTGGTGACACAGGATCGCAAAATTGTTCAAAATCCGCCGCCCCCAAAGGGACGGCAAAAATGCAGAAAAATATGTGTTAAGGCTGCTGACTAGAAAGCAACAAGTAGGCCCCTAAAAGGGGCACTGTATCTCGCCGCTGAAATGAAATATTAGATTGAGATAGTACAGTTCATCTCCCTCAGCCAGTTGTATCGTCACACCAAGATAACAAAAAAGTTAGCTGCGTACTAATCATGACCGGACTACAAGGTTGGTCTGGTCTTGGGTATACTAGAAAAGAGCGTTTCTGCCCATTGGTCGAGCCGACATCCATTGGTTAGCCGGTCGAACCGAGCCGAGAAATGTATTATCTGCCGGAGCAGGCCGAAACGGGCCGGATCAATCCAAAGAAAATGTAGTGTAAGCACTGAAATCAAAATTAGCCAAAAATTTACTCATTCTGGTTAATTACTGCAAACTTTAGCATTTCGTAGTATAATTTATCGTTTTCGTGTTGCATTAAAGAGTCTGAAAGTATTTTGTCAGTTAAAGTTTGGAAATATGCTTTTGGTGGGCCGGTTCGGACCGGGCCGACGTTTGTCGGCTTACGGGAAAGAACGAGCCCAAAAATCCTGTCGGGTATCCTCTCCATCGGGTATCCTCCGGTAATCGCGGGTCGTCTAATAAAAATTGTACACCCCGCAAAGTATCTTCGTGGATTTTTAATGTTGCTTAATAGCTATGCGATCACAAAATGAAATCGATCAGATAATTTTTATCTTGGTTAATCTCCTACTGCTAACTTTTGTCCAGTAACTCACAAGCATGCTGTTGCAACGATTTTCAGCAAATCATGTTCTTCCAAAAGAATTTGTAGTTTTTCAAAGCATGGGGAAAACAACGGCATACTCAATCAACGATTGGCGTAGACTAAGTGCGATCATCAATAAAACTAATTTGCATACTATAACGATCATAAACGGGATTCTACAATTTTTCTTCAACCAAAGGGGGAACTGTGAAAACGAATATTTAAAGATGGGTCCCATGAATTAAAAATGCAGTATAGCCTAAAAAATGAACATTTACTGTTCAAATTCTCAATGCAAAAAAACATGAAAATATTCGCGGAAAAGTTCTATATTAATACTAAAACCGAGACCAATGCCCCCTGCGGTTAAAAACAGCCACTTCAATGAGCGCTATGCTGAGCATAGGGTATAATTTGTGCGCAACACTGAAACAGTTCAAAATGAGACTCATTCGATTACAAATATCTCGCCTCTAGGCGAGATAAAAATTCTTGTCAGCAGCCTTCCTTCAACAACGCTTACATAGAAATGACTTTATGTTAAGTCAAACCTTTGCAACAAGTCTCTTTAGATCAATAAGGCTAAAGCGGAAAAAACTAGTTTCCGCCTAGCCTGAATAGATGCAATATTGCAATGCAAAGCAGCAGCCTAAGTTGAAGTAGCAGTGTTACAGCAAATCTACTAGAGGATTCGTAGCCAAGTGGTGAAGGCACTGAGCTTAGGGTCAGAAGGGTGTGGGTTCGAACCCCACCGAATCCTACAGTTTTTCTTTTCAATCTTAAACCGTCTTTGAAATTAATTTAAAATTTTTAGGATTTCGAATAAATTTTTGACCTAAAGAGCAACAGATCAATTCTTTAATATTTTGGCTTAGATTCTCTGTCAATCTTGGTAATTGTAGTTTTCTGATGAATTGAATTTTTGATGTGTTTCGAATTGACTTTTGCACAGGATTTTGTTGTTACGCATTTTATGTACACGACAAACTGCTTTATTTACACCGAAAAACCTTCAGACTGAATTGAAAATTATGGATTTTCGAAGAATTCTAGAATAACTTTCAAATCAAAATTTCCAGACTGGGCTCTACAGGAGCATTTTGTACTTGACTATACAGGAATGAACGGCCGTCTCTTCTTTGAAGGTGTCCGGCTGACTTTGTCATCATAAAAGTGAATAATTACAGGATTGATCAGTGCCTGGTTTCGTACATGATGTAATTTGCATATTTAAGAAGTATGGTTCAGTTGGAAGAACAGGAACCGTATTTCCAGGAATTCGTAAATTGAGCAGCAAAGCAAAAAATAGGAATTCTCAAATCTTGAAATTTTGGAACCTGATCAGAAAACAGAATTATATGAATGAAGTTGTAATCTCCGTATTTGGCTTTGATTGCTGCAATGTTTTTGTTGTGGTGTTTGTCATATATAACTGTTGCTTCTCTGTTTCAGCTGGAGAAATGCCAAAAATCCAACTTTCCAGGAAAAGTCAAAGTTTCCTTCCAGAAAACAGTAGCTTTAAAATTAGTTACTAAATTTGATTAAAATTCCAGTTTCTAATTAAGTAAAGAGTATGGGGAATTACTCCAATTTTGCATTATTCGGCTTGTTCCTTTAGTTTTTTCGCAGTTTCTTTGTGAGTGATGATGCAGTTATAATTATGTTTTCTTGTTTCAGCAGAAAGGCGAATAGTAGTGGTCCTTGGGGAATGGCACTGGAGCATCAGATCTTACTTAAAATTTTATTTTTTGAAATTGACATTTGACTTTAGATTTCATTAGACTGAAAGTGCAAACTTTGTATAGTTTAACTAAAATTAAGTATAACGAACAAGCATCTGGTATTAACGTTGGCATTATGTTGTGATTAGTGCTAATTGCGTATTCTTTAGTGTATATTTACGATAATATGTATCTTTGGTAATTTTTCAGAAACCCAAGAAGAATGATCTAAAATCTGGAATGAATGATTTTTCTTTCTGCTTAAAAACAACGAATTTCTACAATTTTTCTATGCTTATTCGTAATATTATTGATAATTGTCTAAATATATATGCTTGTGTTTAAAACATATATAATACTCTGGTAATGTATCTTCTTGGTATTGTATCCACTATTTTTATTGAACTGTCCTGGTACTATATTTTCTTCGAATTTTTATTGTATGCTTTTGATATTATGTACTGTATGCGGTAATTGGTTTGAAATAAACAAAGTCCTTAGATCCTGCTCACTACTACACACTGCCCTCGGTTGCATGGGATGCCTGTCTTAAAATTACCAAAGATTGGCAAGAACTGCTTCAAGATCCTGATATGCACCTATTCATTGAAAACGGTATCCGTGGACGTATCTCAATGATCTCGCATCGTTTTGCCAAAGCCAGCAACCCTGAGATTCCTGACTTTGACCCATTTCAACCAAAGTCCTGGATCATGTATTTGGATGCAAACAATTTGTATAGATGGACAATGGTCCAAAAGCTTCCAGTCAAAGACTTTCGCTGGCTTAGCCGACAAGAAATGGACACGATTGATTGGCTAAACCAAACGAATAATCAATGCTTTGGATATGTGCTTTAAGTGGACCTGGACTATCCTCAAGAGCATCATGACTCTCATTGCCTAGCCACTTATTACTGATTACCCACTAGCCCCTGAGAAGGTACAGATCACTGGAGAAATGCTTAGTCCATATGCTCAGGCCCTGTGTGAGGATCTTGGTAATACTCCAGCGAAAATAAAGAAACTAGTACCTAATCTACGCCCTAAAAACAAATTACATTATCCACTATAGAAATTTGAGATTGTACCTCCAACTTGGGCTTAAACTAACCAATATTTATCGGGTCCTTAGATTTCAACAGCGAGCATGGATGAAATCATATATTGAATTTAATACAGAAATGAGGAAAAATGCTCGAAATGACTTTGAAAAAGACTTGTTTGAGCTCTTAAACATTGCAGTCTTCGGAAAAACGATGGAAAATGTGCAAGCCTATCAAACTGTACAACTTGTGAAAACTGAACGCAAGTTCCGTCAATTGGTTGCCAAACCCCGATACAACAGATCTGTGATATTCTTAGAAGAGCTAGCCGCTGTATCCATGAATCGTGTTTCAATTACTTTGTGCAAACCTATTTATAGTGGATTTACTGTTCTTGACTTGTCCAAATATCTCATGTATGATTTTCATTATAAATACATCGTATCCAAATATGAAAAGAATGCCAAGTTATTGTTTACCGATACGGACTCTTTGTGCTATATAATTGAAACTGATGAACTATATAAAGATATGCACGATAATATTGCGCTATTTGATACAAGCGATTATCCTCCATCTCATTTTCTTCATTCCACCCAAAACAAAAAAGTTTTGTGTAAAATGAAAGATGAGACGGCTGGTAGTCCAATCAGTGAATTTTGTGGCCTGCGAGCCAAAATGTATAGTTTTGTATGTAACGGTATTGATAAAAAACGCGCCAAAGGTATAAAAAAGGATGTTGTAAAAAGATGTATTTGCCCATGCTGACTATGTGACTACTCTGCAACAACGCACATTTATGTATCATAGTATGAGCCTGATTCGCAGTTGCTTACACCATTTGTATAGTGTGCATTTAAACAAAATTCGTTTGTCTTGTTGTGATGATAAGAGATATTTGCTTGATGATGGTGTATCTAGTTATGCTTATGGTCTTTATAGAATAAATTATTAAAGTGAATTATTTTATAAACTTAGCAAGAATGGATAGGATTTATTATAGTTTGAAGGATTCGGCATCATTAAGTAGCATTGAAAAATTGTTTAAAGCTGCAAACGCTTCAAATTTAAACGTTACCAGAAAAGATGTGAAGGAATGGCTACAGAGTCAAGAGGCCTATGCACTGCATAAACAACGCTACCTAAATTTCAAAGGTCCTCGAACAGTTACAAAAGGAATCGATGATTTATGGCAAATGGATATTGCAGGTATGAGTAGTGTAACTAAATGGAATGATGGTGTTAGATATATTTTAGTTGTTATAGATACGTTTAGTAAGTTTTTGTGGGTCTTTCCCGTAAAAAACCAAAAGCCAGAACCAATTATAGCGGCATTTTCTCAGATTCCACGCACACCTCAGCATTTGATGACAGATAAAGGTGGTGAGTTTCTGAATACAAAGTTTTAAACTTATTGTGCTGATAAAGGAATCAATTACTATGCAAGTCAAAATCCAGATACCAAGGCAGCAATTGCCGAGAGAGTTATTAGAACACTGAAAGGTAAAATTTATAAATACTTTAAGCACTCAAACTCTTGGCGTTATGTCGATGTTTTGCAAGATTTAGTCACCTAAGCACTCAAACTCTTGGCGTTATGTCGATGTTTTGCAAGATTTAGTCACCTCGTACAACCATTCAAAACATCGAAGTATTGGGATGGCACCAGTTGTGGTTAATGACGCCAACGAAGATGAAGTTAGAGCACAATTATTTCCAGCAAAGAATCGAACAGTACAGTATAAGTTTAAGCTTTGAGATTTAATTAGAATTACTAAAGAACGAGGTGTTTTTCAAAAATGTTATTTGCCGCAGTGGGCAACAGAAAGTTTTACCATCCATGCACAAATTCCTAGCGATGCAGTTGTTTATAAAATAAAAGATGCAAATGGAGAAGAAATTGTTGGAACTTTTTACGAGCCTGAATTACAGAAAATTATACAAACTGGTAATGTTTATAAAGTTGAAAAAGATTTACGAAAACGAAAATATAAAGGGAAAGTGCAATATCTTGTAAAATGGTTAGGGTATCCTTCATCAATGAACTCTTGTCGTGACGAGGAATACATCAGTGGCTGACAGCTTACGGCTTACGGCTGACTCCTGACGGCTTACGGCTGACGACACTTACGGCTGACGGCTGACGGCTTACGGCTGACGGCTTACGGCTGACGACTGAAGACTTACGCTTTACTGGGTTGCAAAATATAAAAGTAGTAAGATAACAATTTAAACATTCACAATGTATAGTGCAATAGTTGCAGCAAGGAATTCAAGCATCGACAAAACTGGCACAAACATGAAAAGTCACATAAAAAATCCCACAAGGAGTCGATTTGCGCTCCTTTTACAATGATTGTTAGCGCTACGACTGGTTCAGCAAAAACCAAATGGGTAATTGATATGATAAACAGCAAGTTGATAGATCCAATACCAACAAATATGATGCATTGTTACAGCATGTTTCAAGAAATTTATAAAAATATCCCAGCTACTTTGCATAAAGGGTTTCCGGATGAGTTGCCTGAAAAAGATACTTTGCTTATGCTGGATGACCTGATGGCCGAAGTAGGAGACAAATAAATCACTCAGCTATTTACTAAAATGAGACATGTAAACGTGAGCACTCCTTTCATTGTGCAAAACTTGTACTTTGAATCAAAATATATGCGCACAGTTACCCGCAATGCTCAGTATATTGTACTCTTCCCAAACTACAGAGATGTTTCAATGATTGCGACAATTGGTAGACAAATGTTTCCAACGATGAAAGATTTCCTACCAGAAGCCTTTGAAATGGCAACGAAGCAACCATTCGGATACCTGGTGCTTAATTTAAAACCAGGTAGTGATCCAAAATTAAGAGTACTTAGTGGTATATTACTAGACTAAAAGCCTTATGCCTATCTTCCAACAATATAAAAGGTCAAGATTTTAGCCCAAATTTGAAAAATGGCGCAGAAACATATTCACACCCTTACATTTCTAAAATCAGCGCCACAAGCTGATGTAAATGCAACTATATCATCTTGTTCTAAAGATTTGATTTGCAGAAGTTGCATACCTGAACGGAAGGTCAAATTTCACTGACCCTTGTGGAAGCAAATTTGGGTACCCCTTGTGAGAGCGATTTTTCTTAGGGGGGTAGTTTTGAAGCGATTTTTGAGCTATTTTTACCATTTTTTAGCAAAAAACAGCAATTTTTTAGCTAAAACACGTTTTTCGGACGTTTTTTAGCAAAAAATAGTAATTTTAAGTGAAAAATTCCGGCGGAGCCGGAAAATTTTTGAAAATTGTAGTCGTAAAACCTATTTTTTTGGCAATTTTTTACCCCTTGTGGCCAATTTTCTTACCCCTTGTGGGAGCAATTTCGCGACCCCTTGTGGGCGACTTCGCCGAGGGGGGGGGGAAATTTCCCCCCCCTTTCCCCCCCCTTGTCCACCTGTGAGAAGTTGCACTCAATGCATTGTATGGCGATTTTGCATTAAACCCATCAGATATATCCAAGCAGAGAAAATTTAAAAACGATATTCTCATTCCGGTTGATAAAAAAGTGGCAATTACTGCTGAGAGGAAAACTCTTAAAAGAAATCAACTAGTACATATACTGCTTGAAGTTATGCTAAAATGGCTAAACGATTAGCTCTGATTCCTTCTTCTCCAGTGAAAACAGCAACAGAAGCTATTCAACCTGTAGTGCAGCTGGTACAAGAAGATAAGCCTGACCTTGTTGCACTTTTCCCCAAGCATTTGCGCAATAAAGCGTCTCTGCTCCTACAGCATCTTAATGTAGAAACGGACGCAAACGGACGAGTTATTTATCCTGACAAAACAATCGGTTCCAATATGTATGACCTGGTGAGATATTTTATAACACCTGCTAAATTTAGTCCACAGCGACCTCTAGTTGCTCCAAATTTGAACAGATTCTTGCATCTGTACCCAAAGCAGCATTGGGTGTTGGTCGTGTTTCCGAACCGATCAAGTGGTTAAAATATGAAACCTAGCACACTGATGCAGCACCAGGAAAATTTAAGCTTGAATTTTGTGAAGTAAAAAACAATATTGTTAACGGTTGTTCTTAAGGTGGTGATTCCCTTTGGTCACATAAAGTTTGCACCATTATTACTCATTCATTACTTGGAGTTAAGAAGCCATTTTTATATCAAAAATGTGAAGCTCAATGAGATCTTTCGAATGAATATAGTCATAACTGTATAGCAGGTGCCAACCGTTCAGAAATTGGGAAAAACCACTCTGACCGGAAATCTCGAATTTTTGAATCAGCATTGCGCGGAGGTTGTTAGAACGCTAAAAGAACTTATTTCGGAAAGTTTCGTCAAATTTCATCTTGATTTACGCCGCCAAATAACAATATGTGCCCAAAAGGAATCACCACCTTAAGTTAAAAATGCCTACATACTATTGCCTTACTTTGGATAACCAACCAATGGTTGTGTTTCATTGTGGCTGGTCACCATTTAGCAATTTTCACATTGCACCTTTTACGTTGGGTGGCATTGACTACAACTGCGTTGAACAGTACTATCAAAGCGAGAAGGCCAAGTTCTTTAATGATATCTATACTTATCGTGAGATTATCAAGGCCAAGTCACCTCGCGTTCACAAACAACTTGCAAAAGGAATCAAAGAATTTGATAAGGATACGTGGATGGTCATTGCTGAAGACGTTATGCTCATGGGTCTGCGGGCCAAGTTTGCTCAAAGTGAACGACATCCAAATCGTTTGATAGAGACTGATGATTGCATCATTGCTGAAGCTTCAAAGTGGGATAAATTTTGGGGTATTGGACTGGACATTAACGATGAAAGGGTTATAAATGTAAATGACTGGCCTGGTGACAATGTCCTTAGGCAAATATTAATGCGTATTAGAAATGAATATCTTTAATAAAATTGTATCCGCACACTTTAAATGTAATATAAATTTGTACAGTTTACCCAATGTAAAACATAATCCAAAGCGTTTTAGTGCTGCTACATTGAAATTGTGTTGTACCTGTCAAATTTTCTGTAATGGTCGTATTGTATGCCTTGGTGCTAAAAATGTTAATAAAGCTTATGAAACCCTAAATGAGTGTTCTCTGTTTTTTGACTAAATTAGGCTATCTTGTGCAACCATGGGAGTTGAAAATACCAAATATTGTCGGAACTTGTGATATAGGGAAAAAAACTCGATATGCCTTGGATATATGGGTATTTGAGGCACAACTATATGCTAAATTTCACTCCAGACCATTTTCTGCAATTACTCAAGAGCCGAAAACGGGTAGCACAGCACTTATTTTTACAGTGGAAAATGTGTGATTACTCGCAACAGATGACTTCAACAATTGCAATGGTCATATAAAGAATTGGTAAAAGTTATAAAAGCAAGTAATCTGTCGATTCATTTCAATTTCAGCTTGCTACGATTGTCAAAGCAAGTCAGATAGCTCTGCAAAGGAGTCATTTTCCCTACTGATGAATGGCTTATGATTCAGGTAGAGTTTATTGAGCCTCAAATTTTCAATGGAAACTATGTACCGCTACTATGCATTGCTCGAACTGGGTATCAACCAAGCACGTTAGTATATCATGCAACTCGACAAAGTATTATCGATAAAGTTGAATTTTCCATTTCTGATTTGCACGGACAATTAGTGACAAGTGAAGACTTGGGACTGGTGGAAATTATTTTAAAAGCTTAAAAGTGGCAATATTATCGTTTTACAATCCGAAATGTTTCCTATAAAGTTTAAACAAATTAATTCCGAAGCAAGGAATGTTAGCCAATCAAGGACGAAGACAGCTTCCAAGAAAAATGCACCTGCTAAGAAAAAGTATAAAAGTAAGAAAACGAAATCGAAACAACAAATTTCTAATGGCTACATGTGGAAATAAGCTCCTTGAATGGAATGTTGCAATTCCTGTTCACGACGATGTAGTAAGCTCACAATTGGTTGAAGTCCCTTGAACTACAGCTCTTCCTCGTTCAGATCTTAACAACATTGAGTTCAAAATTGATAAAACAAATACTTTTATTGAGCTCACTTCCTGTTTTTCATACATTAGGCTTAAGTATCAAGCGGTACCGTCACCTGCCGATCGGAATGACATTGCCATACTTCTGGAAGCCGACTTAATGGAGTGTTTCAACTGGGCTGGAGGTTGTCGAATGATTTTTAGTACATCAAAAAAGCAGGGATTGCTGGTATCACGGAACCTTGATACCGTGACACCGTGACATCCTGTCGACGAAGGCTCTCTGTTAACTAATTCTAAAAGTTAACCACGCTCTGCTACCAAAAATTTGTCGAAAAATCATCGACGATTCATTTAAATCCAACTGACTATTTCATTTGTAATTGTATAAAGCACAAAGCAATCGTACAAATCTCAATGTGTCCTTAAAATTCCAATATATTTTCTTAATACTTTTCTTCTATAATTTTCATAGCTAATTTAAGTCTTCTAAATTCATTCTTTCTTGGCATCAGGTAAGATCACGACTTCGAGAAAAATATACATTTTGTCTGATTTTTGTCAGAACTTTTCAGGTTTGGATACTTATTTCTCTCGAATGGAAAGACAAAACGTGAAACCATGAAAAATACCCTCAGCAATTA
>JASAND010018832.1:0-18574 GCA_030248195.1 Trissonchulus latispiculum
GATGCCTCACGAAAAAATTTACTTTAGTCCGCAAAAAGTCTGGAAAATTAAATTACTTCGAAAATGCAGCAACATAATTTCCAAGAACTAAAGTTAGTTTCGTTGTATTCGTTAGAAAGAGCAAATGTTAAGCTGAATTTTAATATAAAAATGGCTTCTTAACTCCAAGTAATGTTTGAGTAATAATGGTTCAAAGTTGATGTCTCTAAAAGGAATCAATACCTTAAAAAGAATCCTGTCGAAATTACAGGAATTCTTAAAGTGCTCCTGTGCGGTCAGTCACTAGCGGAGCTTCCTGTATTTTCCACAAAAGTAACTTTTGTATTTTTACCTTTTATTTAATAGTAAAAATTACAGGGAGTCTCCTGTATAAAATACTAAGGAAACCTTTAGTTTTATTACATGAGTTTCCAGTAGAAAATACTAAAGAAACCTGTTTTTTGACTATCCTAAATCAGATACCAAACCTTACCTGTAATTTTTACAAGGCGACCTGTGATTTTAAAAAACGGGGGGGGGCAGGTGCGAGAGGCGGCCGCTCCAAAAATATTTTCGGCAGGAAGCGGCCGTTACAAAACACTCACCCACGGGGTGAATTTAAGACTGAAAATTTGAAAAATTTCAGTCTTCATTGTGGTCACTGTCGCCCTTATTCTCAGTCTGCGTTATAGAGTACTTTCTAGTAGGTAAACCTGTAAACCAGTGAAAACTACAGGTTTCATTTGTACTGAATACTGTTCTAACTTGTAAAGATCAAAGATCATTCTACCAAAGAAGATCTGGTAAAAACTACCAACGATGTCCTGTAGAAAATACAATACAAGACTATTAATAACCTGTATATTCTACAAAAGCTTTTATGTTTATCATCTACAAAAGTGTTTCCTGTAGTTTCTACTGGAACATTTGTAAAAGTGCACCAGCGTTCGTTTCTGCTATGTTTTACAAAGAAAGCGCACAAAATGCAGAATGATTTCTGTTAAGGCTAAGCTTAGTTCAGCTGAAATTTTCGCTATTTTCAGATGATTAATTTTTCCTGCACAAGGTTTCGCTAAACTGTCAAAAAAGCTTAAAGCTCAACCAGTGCTGGCGTTTTCCTACAGGGGAGGAGGAGAGTGTGGGGGCGCCCCACCAGAAGTCTGTTCCCCCTCAGACTTGGATCGCCTCCCCAGAATCGCCCCATGCAGGATTAGGGAATAAAAGGCCCCCCAGACTTCAGAAGTCAACAGAAAAATAGGGTTTTTAGGGTAAATTTTCAAAAATTTTCTTCGACTTCGCCGGATTTTCTTATTTTTTTTTAGCATTTTTTAGCTATTTTAAGCTTAAATTTGGGTTATAAAGTTAAATTTTTAGCTCAGCAGCAAAAAATAGCTGTTTTTAAGCATTTTTCGAAAAAATATTCTTCCCCCAGAAATCAGGTCCCCTCGACTTTCCCCCAGAACTTTTTGCCTTGCCTAAGAAAAAGCCAGAAACGATTCGATAACTTTACAGCAAGCATATTTACTAGTATTGCCCAAACTAGGCAAATACTCTAAAGAGCCCCATCAGGTAACTATACAGTACACATATAGAACTGGCTTTTTCATACAGGGGGGGGGGATGGGGGGGGCGGCCCGCCCCCCTCCCCAGAATTTCGCTCCCCCCCAGACTTGGGTCGCCCCCCCCCAGAATCGCCCCCCCCCTCAGGATTCGGGCCTTCCCCCCCCAGCACTTTAAAGTGCTCGGAAAAATAGGGTTTGAGGGTAAATTTTGAAAAAATTTTCCGGCTTCGCCGGATTTTTACACATTTTTAAGCATTTTTTAGCTATTTTAAGCTTAAATTGAGGTTAAAAATAGTTCATATTTTAGCCCAGCAGCAAAAATAGCTATTTTTTAAGTATTTTTGAAAAAATTTCTTCCCCCCCAGACCTGGGGGGGACCGCCCCCCAGACTTCCCCCCCAGAAATTTTTGCCTAGGAAAAAGCCAGTAGAAAAGGGCCCCATCACCGACAAGCATCCTTCTGTGACTGTCAGATGGCTTTCACATAACTTCCATATCAATATTAGGGCCAGGCGGAGCGGATCCATACAGCTGAGCAGTTAATCTAACCGCCCAGTACTCTTCCCTAACTTCCATATAACAGTTGGCGTTAGTGATTCTGAGAATTTAAAATTGACAGAAATAAGTAACAATTTTGCACCCTACCTAAATTCACTTCCCTGAAAAAGTAAGCGACGCATCTCTGAAATGAAAATGTTAATCACGAATGAAAACAAAGCGTTTCATAAAAGTCATATCAAGGTCGCTGATAAGGTGGAATTTTTGTCAGTTATGGTGACTTTTTCTTTGGGGTGTAAGATATACGTATATATAGGCATACGGAAGCACATACCCTATTGCAGGTGAGGCATTGCACAGAGCTCAATATTTTCCCATCGAAAATATCAGAGATAGGACTGCGATAATCCACCGGTTCTCTGGAATATTCTAAAGTAAGGAAGATTAATGTGCGTGCAAAAATAAAAGAAAAATAATTCTCACAAGCCCATGCAAAATATTCCCAAAATTTGATAAAACCTGGAGGCTGGAATTGATAAAAACCAAACTTCTAAATCTCCTGTCACAATGTGCTGGTCAGCTGGCCTAACCTTACGTCTAAATGAGCCCAAGAGAAGATATTTCGCAGCAAGTAAACAGCAAAAGCGATCTAACAAATGTCAATACCGTACATGTTAATTATATGTAGTTTACGCAGCTCAATAATTTTTTCCAAGATTAATATTAATTTTTGTCAAAATTTTGATGAAGAAAGAAAACTACTGACAACTTCGTACATACTATTTTCATCCTTCCTAGAGGAGGGGACAGTGCGGCGACCAGCGCCACCTCGCGACTGATGCGGCTGATTATTGAAACTGCGGACTCGACGTCGACGAGCCCCATCACCGGAGCCGGGTCCTTCGTCTTCTGCCGAGCTGACCTCATTGCTGCCGTTACGGCCTGACCGAGCAGCAGCGGAGGCAGACAGACTGGCGGCGGAACTGGGCAGCGTGGCTCCGCGTCGACGCTTCCTGGACGGACCGGAACGATCAATGCCCTCCTGCAAATAACAGAATAAATGTCAAACTGAATCAGTCATGCTCATGCCAGAGGCGGGGCTGCCCCCCCCCCCTGTCGCGACTCGACGACGGTAGGAAAAATTAATGAGAAAACTAGGAAAAAGGGCAAAAAAGCTAAAAATTTCGCCGCGAATTTTCTTGTTCTTAGCAGCGTATTTGAATAAAAAGCTTATGCGTTCGAATTTTCGTAGAAAAATTCCATTTTTGCTTAAAAATGGGTAAAGTCTTTAAAAATTTCTGCCGTTCGTTGAAATGTAAAGAACTAACGATTTGAACACCGATTTTATTGCAAAAACAGAATTTCTTCAACATCAACTTCAATCCAAACCCCCTGGTAGGAAACCCTTTTCCGTGGGGACCCGCACCCCCGTCACAAAATCCTGAATCCGCCAGTGGTCATGCTAGGTTAGCTGAAACTAAGCATCAGGAAGGAACAGCACAGGAAAGATTAAATGTTAGTAAATAAAACTTTTCCAAGTTTATCTGACATTACTGCTAACTTTGGGAAAGCAGAAATTGACAACTGCAACCAGGACAACCACGCTCTTAAAATCTACTGAGTTACCACAGGAGGTTCCCCGCAAACCAGAACTTGAAAACGGCTGTTCCCCCACTAGCTTGCGGCTAGCTGCACAGTTAATCTTTTCGGGAGAAGCCTACTAAACCTAAACATCTGTGGCCATGCAACCAGCCTGCCAGCTAGTACAGTAGCAACCAAATAACTGTCAAACGTCTATTAATCAGTCGCACCTTGGCGTCTGAGCTCCAGCCCGAATCGCAGGTGGCATAGGCATCCTCCCCAGACGTACTGGCGCCAGCCGACAGGGAATTCTCACTGGGCGAAGAGGAGGAACGCCGCTGCAACTGTTTCAGCCGGTTATTATCACCGGCAGTTTCCCACTGGAAAATGGGTGTCTTCATTTCCTCATGCAACTGGTCCATCAGACAGCGCAGGAATTCTTGAGAATCCTAAACTAAGCGGATATCAGGCGCACAAAAAGTCTCAACGGTTTAGCAAACAAACAACCATAATGAAAACTACGTATTAAAATCCTCTCGGATTAGAGCTCGCCCTTGCACTGCAAGCCCCCAAAATCAGCAACCTGTTAATTATCTGACTTGTAGTATCGTTGAAAGATTCTGACAAACATTAGAAACCAGGTGGTGGGCTGGGTTTTAATTAGAAGAAATGCTTTTATTGCGGTATTCTCCAATATTTTCTGATGAACCCAAATTGCTTTTCGAGAGTGCCAGAACTGAGTCAATTTTAACAAACTTAGGCTTTAAAAATCTGGTATACCTGCTGGGCAAATCCGCGAAAAGCCGGGAAAATGCTCCGAATGCTTTGCAAGACACCAACCGGAGCAATGTAGCTCAAGCGTTTGCCGGACCACAGTTCCCGTATCAGGCGCTGATAAGCCGACGTCACCAGGGCATTGGTGATCTGTGGGCCCTCACAAAGTCGTTCCGTTAACGGAGGACAGTTACTGAGAGCTTGGAGGGCCGAATTAAGATAACAGCTGTTTCCCATATTGCTCAGCCCAGTCAAGCCTGAAACATCATATCCATTAATTAAAAATTTGATTGAAATCAGGTTTGCAAACTACTACTATCGAGCTACTGAGATTGTTGCACCTGGTAAACGCGCAAACAGCAGTCTGAGCTGAGGAAAAACATTGGACTTTGAAAGTTTAAAAGTAGAAAAGAGCCTAATGCGCAGTGGCCCCAAATGCTGAATAATGTCAGGTTGGTCCTTCTTAACTCAATCAGTTGTCGAAAGACTCCAAACCGGTAACAACAATCAGTGAATACACACGAAGAGTATCCATTCTGTGGTCTCTGAAATGGCTGTTCACGGACCAGGCCCGGTCAGACCCGGTCAAATTTTTGTTTTGCAAATTTCATAATTTTCCAAATTCTATGCATTAGTAAGTCAAATTTAAGATTCCAGGAGTTGTTTAAATTGTAATAAATAGCACTAACTATTGTTTGTTACTGTTTTTGTATGCTGGGCCTTCACCGGGCCGCCGGGTTGACCGGGCCTTGAATCGGGCCACCAGGCCCGGCCCGGTCGGTTCAGCAGGCCCGGACGCGGAAAATTTCTTAACGGCACAACTCTAATGCGTATACCCTTTTTGGGTACCCCAAAAGAACATTTTTTGCTAATATTAGTGTCCACTATTAATAAAACAGTAGCTCCGGAGTCCGGACCACACTCTTTAACAGTTGGACGTCATTTCCAAAATTCTAAATGCGCTGCGCACTGAGGTAGCTACATAAAATATCATTTTTATAAATTGTTGCAGCGAACAAACCCAAAGCAATCGTGATGAACGAATTTATGATTTTCAACTTAATGAATGGCGCAACTTAAAACTTTGAGCAGAGCGGCCTGTTAAGAGAAAAAACGCTATAGTTTGAATATACCTCTGGGCCCATCCGTTTCATCGAAATCCGGATTATCCATTCCATCCGGTATGGCTCTCGGTCGTTCTCGATCGTTGAGGAGACGAGCTCGATGAATCATGGAAACCGTCTGAACAGGCAGCGAAGAATAGTCCTCGTCTCTCGTCGTCGGCAAACTGGGTCCATAGGAAGCTGCTGGTGTCAGACTAGTGTTCCCTTTCGGGACCAGCGAACCTGGAACCTTGCCGTTTTCCAGTTGACGACCGGTCATGGCGCGTCTGTCTTTAGTCGAGGAAATCGCAGAACTGTTGCTGGCATTAATTTCAGATGACCTAAACATAAAATAAATGCAATATATACCTATATATTTGGGTGTCCAAATTTTTGCCAAAATAGGCAAATATTCAAAAAATCTGCGGCGTCGTCGAGATTTTTATATCTAAAAATGTCTATTATGATTAAATCCAGGCATTTTTGAGAATTTTTAGGGTTTCTCAGTGCAAAATCCTCCCGGGCCGGCTCCCAACGCCCCGGAGAAAATTCCCTTTAAAAATTTTAAAAAATTGTTAGAGACACAGAACATAATTTTTCAGAAGAAGTAGATCTATCGTTGACTACAAGGTCTAAAGTGCTACGCCAAAGATGTAAAATGTACACTTCAAAGAAAAGGGCTTCGTCACCGACAAATGTCCCACTTTGCCACTTTCATGACTGCTATATGAAACGCCTTGTTTGCATTAGTGGTTATACACACTTGAAATGGACAAAGACAAGTCACAGCTTTTGCATATTACGCTGCCCAAATTAATCTCATTGAAAACGACAGCGACAGGGGCGCATTTAGGGAGGGGGCGGCCGCTCCCCCCCGAAACCAGCGTGCATAGCCGAAACCAGCGTGCATAGCCGAAACCAGACGTGCATAGCATAGCGCGGACATAAAATTTCAAAAATTTTCGCTTAATTTACCCTTATTTCAGCGTTTCAGTCTATCTTTCATCTTTCATTTTCAGTTTCATCTTTCAGTATATATACCACCTTTTTTAACGTTTTCAAAAAATTTTCAACTTCTGGAGACGCCCCCGCCCCCCCCCTGAAAAAATTTCCTATGTGCGCCACTGGACAGCGACACACGTCTCCGAAATGAAATTGTTAATCACTAATGGAAATCAATAAAGAAATAAAGAAAGTCATATCACAGTAGCTGACAAAACGGGATTTATATCAATGACGGTCCCTTTTTTTTGGGGTGCACGGTTATATATATATATATATATATATATATATATATATATATATATATATATATATTAGGGATCGACCGGAACTCCAAAAAACCGGAACCGGAACTGGCTTTAGGAACCGGAACCGGAACCAGCTCTTTAACACTACAAAAATCGAAAATTTTTTCTGACGTTTTGGACAATCTTTGCACAATTTTTAGCTTTTTTGCAGTTACTAGAACATTGTAATAACGTTTGAATTATATTTGATATAGTTATTTCAATGCACGAACATGAAATTTGCAATTTAGTAAGAGATTTTTGTCATATAGCATTGTTAAACTTTACTCAATAGCTTTAAATTTAAAATTTAACATTTAAAATTAATTGTACACGGTATGAATATGCTATATTAATATTATTCGAGCACATTTTCTATGAATAAACGGCATCTATATTTTTACATTGTATATATATATACGAATTTCGATGAATAATTTAATCGAATGCTAGTTTACTTTTAAAGGAGATTTACTGGCAAATAAAATTTAATTTCTTAATTATATATATACGTATGTAGTTAAGCTGAATATTCAATTAAGCAGATAGAAACTGATTCCACGAAATTTTTGCGCGCACCACATGTTTGGTTTTTATCTGGCTTGTCTGATAATTTTTAGTCACAATCAAAAAGTTCATTTAACTTTACTAGAGCACTTGGAAAAGTTGCAGCATTTTCAAAACGCAAAAAATAATGATGCCAGTTACATTTTTAGAAAACATAAGATATCTATTACCATTTTAGTTTAATTTTATTCTCTCTGTATTTCAGACAATAAAATTTTTCTGAAAATTACTGGTCTTGTACAAATTCCGTATTGTAAAATCCAATCTGGCTATGAACTTAGGTATTACATCAGCTATATACAAAATTGCACTTATTTAGAACATCGGCTTTCAATTCCTTAGATTGTTATTATATCTCAGTATAATTACTTTGTTATTGGAGTTTTCTGATTAAAATGCAAATGTTTTTACATGGTTGAAATATATAGATTTTCATCCATTAAACATATATATAAGCCAAAAGTATTTTTCACAAGTTTCAAAGAAAGTAGAAATGCACAATTTCTCCAACTTGAATTAAACGAAATTTCTTCCTTTTGGCTAGCTTCATCAGGATTTTTAAATTTGAAATGACGTTTCTTCAAAAGATTTTTAAAAACCATTGCTATATGTTCCATCCATAATTTTGTAATTCTGTTGATCTGTGCACTGGAGTAATTACTAAACAAACAGTAATAAACTTAGTCCAAAAAGTCCAGTCACTATTTAAAAAATTAAAAATATTAAATTTAAAATAAAAATGTTTTTTTACACAGCGCCTTTATATATTTTTTTAAATATATGGGGTGCGGAGGCTAAATTTTTTCATACGTATTTGTTTTTTTCCTTTTATTTTTTTTAATTGTTGGGGGTGTTGTGGTATCTAATGTGAGTATTATATTTTTGTTGTTTATATGTTAATATTCACAAGTAGGAAAAATGCTCCTTGCAGTCGCATGAAAAAGTTAATATGAGCTATGATGGCCAACATTTAAGCGTGTCAAGGACAAGACTTAAAATGTTTAATATGAGCCAGCATCTAAATATGTAGAGGACAAGATGTAAACGTCTAACATGAGCCGCTACGTTTCTCTTGGGCTCATATTGACGCTCACTTTGGTTACGCCTGTGGTACGTGTCCTCTAAACAGACATTATTAAACCTAGCCAGCAAAGACTGAATATTAATACTGGCGTATACGTTTAGCAAAAATCAGAATTGCCAGATTTTTCAACTTCACTTCAAAAAATGTGTTTGTTTTACGACGCTGCTTCAGATCTCACTATACGTATGTACATGTATATAAATTATTAACAAAAGCAATCAATATAAACCTGAATAAGGAAATAAAAATTAGAACTGTCACAGACGATATATACTTACCTAGTGAGATTTCATCCAGCCTTACCATCCTTGCATATGCAAACCATCCTAACCTTTTGACTATCTGAAGAAAGCCTTTGTATCTACAAAATATATTAGCCATTTCATTTGCGTCAATATGAGCCCAAGAGAAACGTAGCGGCTCATGTTAGACGTTTACATCTTGTCCTCTACATATTTAGATGCTGGCTCATATTAAACATTTTAAGTCTTGTCCTTGACACGCTTAAATGTTGGCCATCATAGCTCATATTAACTTTTTCATGCGACTGCAAGGAGCATTTTTCCTACTTGTCCTATTTCATTTTTGGTATTGTATCAGAGTGTGATACCATCCATAATGGGTGGGTTTTAACTTATATATAGCAAGCCTGAAGGATTTTGTATTGTTACCTCCACTCCAGCTATATATATAATGAAACAATCTTTGCCACATTCATTTTAGCTAAAGATATAATGAAACAATCTTGGCCGCATTCATTTTAGAGGTTGACAATTTTTCGCGTTTTTGAACTTACACGCTTGACAACACACGAATGTACCCTCTCCGCAGAGCGATGGAACCACTTTTCGTGGGTGCTATAATGACAAAAGTTGATCGCCTTGCCAAGGGCTTTCATTTGATACCAAACTTGACCACTTATGAAGACTTTCATTTTTGACCCACACCGGACCCACCGTGGGTGGGGCACCCGCCCACAGGACGACGGAGCCACTTTTCGGGTGTTGCATAATGACAAAAGTTGATCGCCTCGCCAAGGGCTTTCATTTGATACCAAACTTGACCACTTTTGAAGACTTTCATTTTTGACCCACACCGGACCACTGTGGGTGGGGCACCTGCCCACAGGTCCGTTAGGGCACTTTTTGTGGGTGGCATAATGACAAAAGTTGATCGCCTTGCCAAGGGCTTTCATTTGATACCAAACTTGACCACTTTTGAAGACTTTCATTTTTGACCCACACCGGACCCACTGTGGGTGGGGCACCCGCCCACAGATCGGTGGGGCCACTTTTTGGAGGTGGTATAATGACAAAAGTTGATCGCCTTGCCAAGGGCTTTCATTTGATACCAAACTTGACCACTTTTGAAGACTTTCATTTTTGACTCACACCGGATCCACTGTGGATGGGGCACCCGCCCACAGGTCCGTGAGGGCACTTTTAGTGGGTGGCATAATGACAAAAGTTGATCGCCTTGCCAAGGGCTTTCATTTGATACCAAACTTGACCACTTTTGAAGACTTTCATTTTTGACCCACACCGGACCCACTGTGGGTGGGGCACCCGCCGACAGATCGGTGGGGCCACTTTTTGGAGGTGGTATAATGACAAAAGTTGACCGCCTCGCCAAGGGCTTTCATTTGATACCAAACATGACCACTTTTGAAGACTTTCATTTTTGACCCACACCGTACCCACCGTGGGTGGGGCACCCGCCCACAGGACGATGGAGCCACTTTTCGGGTGTGGCATAATGACAAAAGTTGATCGCCTCGCCAAGGGCTTTCATTTGATACCAAACATGACCACTTTTGAAGACTTTCATTTTTGACCCACACCGGATCCACTGTGGATGGGGCACCCGCCCACAGGACGATGGAGCCACTTTTCGGGTGTGGCATAATGACAAAAGTTGATCGCCTCGCCAAGGGCTTTCATTTGATACCAAACTTGACCACTTTTGAAGACTTTCATTTTTGACCCACACCGGACCCACTGTGGGTGGGGCACCCACTCACAGGTCGGTGGGGCCACTTTTTGGAGGTGGTATAATGACAAAAGTTGACCGCCTCGCCAAGGGCTTTCATTTGATACCAAACATGACCACTTTTGAAGACTTTCATTTTTGACCCACACCGTACCCACCGTGGGTGGGGCACCCGCCCACAGGACGATGGAGCCACTTTTCGGGTGTGGCATAATGACAAAAGTTGATCGCCTCGCCAAGGGCTTTCATTTGATACCAAACATGACCACTTTTGAAGACTTTCATTTTTGACCCACACCGTACCCACCGTGGGTGGGGCACCCGCCCACAGGACGATGGAGCCACTTTTCGGGTGTGGCATAATGACAAAAGTTGATCGCCTCGCCAAGGGCTTTCATTTGATACCAAACATGACCGCTTTTGAAGACTTTCATTTTTGAGCCACAGCTGACCCACTGTGGGTGGGGCACCCGCCCACAGGACGATGGAGCCACTTTTTGTGGGTGGCATAATGACAAAAGTTGATCGCCTTGCCAAGGGCTTTCATTTGATACCAAACATGACCACTTTTGAAGACTTTCATTTTTGACCCACACCGGACCCACCGTGGGTGGGGCACCCGCCCACAGGACGATGGAGCCACTTTTCGGGTGTGGCATAATGACAAAAGTTGATCGCCTCGCCAAGGGCTTTCATTTGATACCAAACATGACCACTTTTGAAGACTTTCATTTTTGAGCCACAGCTGACCCACTGTGGGTGGGGCACCCGCCCACAGGACGATGGAGCCACTTTTCGGGTGTGGCATAATGACAAAAGTTGATCGCCTCGCCAAGGGCTTTCATTTGATACCAAACATGACCACTTTTGAAGACTTTCATTTTTGAGCCACAGCTGACCCACTGTGGGTGGGGCACCCGCCCACAGGACGATGGAGCCACTTTTCGGGTGTAGCATAATGACAAAAGTTGATCGCCTCGCCAAGGGCTTTCATTTGATACCAAACATGACCACTTTTGAAGACTTTCATTTTTGAGCCACACCGGAGCCACTGTGGGTGGGCGCTGTGGGTCAGAGGTCACATCCGTCGGTTTCGGCAGTATGCCCATCGTGTTCAGCGACCCCGATTTACTATATATGGGTACCACCCCGAGGCCGAAAAACGCTGTTTTTGCCCGTTTTTAGACTATTTTCAAATTTTCGGACTTAGAAATTTTTCAGCTTGAAGGTGTCCAAAAACGCTATTTTTTCCATTTTTGACCATCTATAAAAATCGAACCAGATCGAAATTCGGGAAAAAAACATAAACTTGCTAAATGCCATTGCCTAGATAATCAAAAAATAGTATAGAAAAATTTTTCCTATGGGCCGTTTGAAAAATCGAGTTAACAGAAAAATGGAAAAAATCATGCTGAATACAGAGAAAAAAAAAAAAAAAACCCCACTTTCAAACCCGTAAGAGAAAGTCGATTTTTTCAAAGTTCATTTTTTCCGGGCAAGTTTGGTATCATTCGAAAGCTCTTGGCCTGGAGATTTCAAAAATGTAAATATTAGCTCTTAATTCCTTCCCGTTAATTAGTTATGCCTAATTAGCACTTTTCCAAATCCGCAAAGTGCCTTTATAGCTCATATTATGGGGGGCTCTCCGAGCTCCCCCATGATAACAACGATACATTAGACATTATTATTACAAATTCTAAACATTCTAAGTAATGCAATAGCGCCGCAGGCGAAAATTTTTGAATAAATCATATTCTGGTTATTAGAGAATCGCAGTTTTTCAAAAAGTTTTAAATAAGTTTGATAAAATTTTTGAAAATTTTGCTTTTGATAATAGGCTAAAATTGGTTCCGGTTCCGGTACGTTTTCAAAAACCGGAACCGGAACCGGAACCAAAAAGTACCGGAACCGGAACCGGAATTCCGGTCGATCCCTAATATATATATATATATATATATATCACGGTTTTTTTTTGCGTAAAATACTGCGTATTTACGCAGTCGAGCTTAAAAATACGCAGTCAAAAACAAAAATACGCACCAAAATACGCAGCCAAAAAATTCGGTAGCAAGAATTTCCAGAGTGCTCTAAATTAATTTATTGGGACAATTCAACGTAGTTTGGGCTCTGGCTTCTTGGGGGCTCCGCCCCCAGACCCCACTTATATACCTCTTCGCTTCTACATTGATCCTTCCGTCTGCAGTTGCTTCTAAGCACCCGTATATTGTTGTATACGTTGTATACACATGCGTTGTTTTTGTTTCTATTTTGATTTGACATAGTAAACTAAAATTTTATCTGTTCTAAGACTCTTTGTTCTATTCGTAAACTCTATTTGTCTAACCAACAATTAACTTTACTATTAAATTGCTCCAGGCAAAGAATTCAAAGTTTTAAGAGCAAATTTAATCAAAAATTTAAAATTTTCTTCAACTTCTGGGGGGCTGCGCCCCCAGACCCCCTGCGTGTCTGTTTCAAATCAAATATTCATACTTTTACACCATATTTCAATCGGCACGCAACGTAAAATGAAGCTAAGACCTTTAAGGTTGTTTAAAAACTCTTAAAAACGATTTAATTCGACGCGAAATGCGTTTATAGCGTTTATAACGTTGAGAAACGATTTTTGTAATTTTACGCAGTCGAAAATAAAAATACGCACTCGAAAACAAAAATACGCAAAATTTACGCAGGTCCGATTTTCAAAAAAAAAACCTGATATATATATATATATACAAGTAACAAAAATGCTCCGCACAAAAGAGGATAATATGTGTGTGTTGGCTGTATCGTATATATATATCCTTTAAATATCCTTTAAATATATAATAAATATAAATAGGTATATATATGCTTTAAATTCCGGTTGAAGAAGTAAAGACAAAAGTTTCATGGGCACGTGACGTTATTTGGCACAGCAAATATTGGTGGATGGTTCCATGTCAAAAGTTGCTCAGCTCACTTAGGGCTTTCATTTGATACCAAATTTGACCACTTTTGAAAACTTTCATTTTGACCGAAAATCGCCTAAGTCCCCACCCCACCCCACCACAGCACTCTACAGCCACTTTGAGCATGCAGTTCTATGACAAAAGTTGCTCAGCTCGCTTAGGGCTTTTATTTGGTACCAAATTTGACCACTTTTGAAAACTTTCATTTTTGCCCGAAAATCGCCTAAGTTCCCACCCCACCACAGCACTCTACAGCCACTTTGAGCATGCAGTTCTATGACAAAAGTTGCTCAGCTCGCTTAGGGCTTTCATTTGGTACCAAATTTGACCACTTTTGAAAACTTTCATTTTTGACCGAAAATCGCCTAAGTCCCCACCCCACCCCACCACAGCACTCTACAGCCACTTTGAGCATGCAGTTCTATGACAAAAGTTGCTCAGCTCGCTCAGGCCTTTCATTTGGTACCAAATTTGACCACTTTTGAAAACTTTCATTTTTGACCGAAAATCGCCTAGGTCCCCACCCCACCACAGCACTCTACAGCCACTTTGAGCATGCAGTTCTATGACAAAAGTTGCTCAGCTCGCTTAGGGCTTTCATTTGGTACCAAATTTGACCACTTTTGAAAACTTTCATTTTTGACCGAAAATCGCCTAAGTCCCACCCCACCCCACCACAGCACTCTACAGCCACTTTGAGCATGCAGTTCTATGACAAAAGTTGCTCAGCTCGCTTAGGGCTTTCATTTGGTACCAAATTTGACCACTTTTGAAAAATTTTATTTTCGACCACTTGACCCCCCACCCGACTGACCCTTCAAACGGCAAAGTGGAACCAGCCCAGCAAAATAGGTACGTCGGACGGCAAAACGGATACCGGGAATGAGCTGGGCACACCAGAAAACCCCTATAGACAAAGTTTTGAGAGGCCAGGTAGAGCCTACTATGGACCTCCAGGAAGCGGTTTCCGACATGACCCTCCAGACGGCAAAGTGGAACCAGCACAGCAAGATGGATGAGTCCTACAGCAAAAAGGACACCGGGAATGAGCTGGGCGCACCAGAAAACCCCTATAGACAAAGTTTTGAGAGGCCAGGTAAAGCCTACTATGGACCTCCAGGAAGCGGTTTCCGACTTGACCCTCCCGACGGCAAAGTGGAACCAGCCCAGAAAGATGGGTGGGTCTGACGGTAAAACTAACTGCGGGAATCGATTCTCCGTGCCAGAAAACCATTGTATGGAAGATTTGAGCGTTCAAAGTTAAATAGATAGCGAGAAATTTCGATTTTTCATTTTTCGAATTTTCGCCATAATTGACGTGCCACTGTGGACGCTAGGGGAAGTGATAGAGAAACGCAACCTGGACCGTTATTTAGTTCAATATATGTAATTTCTGAATATAAAAAGAAATCAGCTCCAGCTCGTAACGTTCGACCTGAGCGACGACCACAAAAATGGTCACTTTTCGCTATGAGCCGACTTTGCGGCGCCACTGCGGCGCTGTGGCGCAGCTGCGGCGCAAAAAAGTTGTGATTCTTAAATTCTTTAGAGGGTACTACTAGACCCCATAGCCCTTTAGGTTGGCCCACCGCTGCAGATCACGTGAAAGCGGCGAACATTATGTACAATACAACCATCAAATAGGAGAAACCGGAAAAAAAAAACATCGCCGCCATAACCGGTCCGGGGCGCAACTTTTTAACGGTAAGTGATACGGGGCTGAAACTTCACAGACATACTAAACTCGATGTGCTCTACAATTTGCGCATGAAATCTGCGCAGGATCTGCGCAGGATTTTGCGCAGCTTCTGCGCAGCTTATTTTACACTGTCTCCAGCCACTTTTCACACATATTATAGGGGTCGCTGCCGCGACCCCTATGATATATATCGAATACGAATCGAATAACCCTATCGTCGATTGCACCAAATAAGATTAGGGCTAACTGAGGATTAAACCCAATTCTTGAATGGGAAATCAGCTAATCGGCTAATCTGCAGCTAACCTTAACCTGATTTAGTGCAATCCGGCCCCGGGGTTAGTCTCTTTCTCTTTCCGACACTCACTCAAACCAGGACAAAGCACTATCGCCCAACGCGGCCGGCGGCATCGCAGCCGCAGTTCCGGTTCGACTGGTTCCTTCCGTTCCACTGTCATCATCCTCATTCTCAGCCACCACAACATCCTCCGGGCTGAACCGCTGACGACTGATCAAACTGTCCCCAGTCTGCAGCGTTTCCGATTTTCTAGCCGGAGCAGATGCCGGCACCAGTGGACTGTTCTCAGAGGATCGCAGAAGAAGCTCATCGCTGCTCAGCGACGAGCCAATCGAATCTGTCGTAGCGCCACGAGAGCGTCGTCGATTCCTAGCGCCGACACCTCGTCGCTGCTGGACAGCGTCACGTCGACGTGCCAGCTGTTCACCGAACCGCCAGCCGGGGATATTACAGCCGGGCTGGACCTCAGTGGAGCACAGGTTGCAATAGGTGCGCCAGCTGTTAACTGCCAACTGTAGTGGGTGCTGAGTCTCCTGAAATACACATGGCCAGAGCAAAGTAGAGCTACGTACTATACTACTAATAAAAGAGGTTACCATTGTCTCTAACCCATTTTGGAAGCCCTCTTTCGCTTTTCGATGAAAGAGTACGCGTATGAAAAAATTAAGCGTAAGTGGATTACATAAAAGTATGCAAATAAACAAAAGGGCAGAGAACGAACGAACCTGGGTGCTTACAAAACTAACAACCTTAAACGAAAAATGACGCCAATATTCTTCAAAAATCTTGACCCAAACCCTTCAAATTCAACACCGGGTGGGGAAAACCTCCCAGACTTTTCAAACTTCAAGAAAACCAATTAGATTACAAATGACAAAGATACACTGCATAGAATACACTAACAAAAACTGAAAACTCACATTGTAGTGGATTTCAGCATGATTGGCCTTTTTTGATCCACAAAGAACCTTAAGACAGGATGATTCACCAAAGCCCAAACATACCCATCTGCAATTGCCTTTATATCCACAACAAATACAAGCTTTCTAAAATTGCAAGACTACGTATGTATTTTATCATTTTAAAATATAACCAAGCGTATAAGTATACAAGCATAACGAGCAGGCAGAGGCGGATCCGGGGGGTGCGCCACCCCCGTCGCGATGTGGAGGTAGGAAAAACTGAGTAGAAAAATAGGGAAAAGGGCAAAAAAAGATTCGCGCCGTCGGATTTTTCGGAGAAAATTGCTATTTTTGCCTAAAAATGAGTGTTTTAAACAATTTTCTCAGTTCTTCACAATGAAAATAAAGATCCGAAGACCGATTTTATTTTACAAAAAGTTCTTCACCTTCTGCCCTCAGACCCCCACCCGCTGAAAAATTTCGCCTCCCCGTCACCAAACCCTGGATTCGCATCCACCAGTGCGAGCTGGTCCTTCCGTCATAATTTTCATTATAGATCTATATATCAAATCAATGAAACCGATTAATCACGTTTACGACTTAATACGAATTATATATAGCAAGGTTAACAAAAAAATCACCCGAAATTATAACAAAAAAATCACCCCACCCTGACTCACAGGAAAGTAGCAGAGACCCAATTTTCTGAGTGGTGATAGCCACACATCTCGACATTACAGCCTGTGAGTTTGAGCTCCTAGGCCCTCTCCATGCGTTCAGGGCAGACCTTTAAGTGAAGGTACCCAAACGTGACCTCAAAAACGTTCATGACCGAAGTTCGAATTTCGGCTACTATTTATATACTAAGGGGAAACTCTAGACAACCCATATTGTACATATGACATGTCCTGACTATGCGCTATCCATACACATATAGAAGTTCCCGGTCGGACCTCTGAGCCGTCCTGGGGTGGGTGATTTTTTTGTTAAAATTTTAACAAATAAAAAATCACTTTCATATTTTGTTACTGAAGTCAGGACAGCAGCTAGAGCAAAACTAACGCCAAATTCGAGCTCAGCGACCTCGAAAACCCTTATAGCCGTTGTTTTTGAGGTTGTCTGACACTTTTGGGAGTCCAACCAGGTAACCAGCCGGGCCAGAACCGTCCGACGTAAACGTGATTCCGGCAGTCAGTATTAGACTATAGTTACATAAAAGCTAATGCCAGATTTGAATTCTGCGCACGCGAAAACCCCCTAGGACATGTTTTTAGCCATTTCGGACTGCCCAGTTGGTACCTGGAGGGTCCGGAATGGTCCGGCAGGGGTCACGTGACCGTGGGTCATATATATACCGCCAACATACGAAATCCTACGTTTCTCTGCCAAAACGACTGGAAATAAGTTATAATCACTCACAAACACGAAAAAACAACATTTTAGCCTTTAAAACGGCATTTTAGAGCCACCAGACTTCATGCTAGACCCTGCCAGGGGCCATCAGTGACCACTAAGACTTCGGCGCGGTCAGTTGCCATAATTGGAACACTAGGTTGGTGGCTTTGAGTTCTAAATACGTTATTTAGTGCGCTCTATCCAAAATTGATAAGAAAACGTTGCTAGCTGCTCTCTGGGATCCGATCCGCCACTTTTTTTTGTTAACGAGTGATTTTTTGTGAAACCGTTAACAAAAAAATCACAAAATTTCGCCTACTGCAACTTACTGGTAGGTCGTAGAGCGGCGAAACTAGGGTTTAAAGCTTAGCCCAAGACCTATCCATGGGTCCTCAAAGTAATCGATTTGGTTTAGTTTTGCGAAAGTTCCAGCCAAAAAACCAAATTTTGATTTTTTTGTTAACCTTGCTATATTACATATATAATATGTATATAAGTATGATAAACATAAAGCCATGCAACTTGCCTTGAATGAGGTGTCCAAGTCGGTTAAAGAATGTTCTGGAATGTCTCTCACATGCTGACAGTGGCTTGTGCTAGGACCAGACATAACTCTAAAAAAGCAGTGTTTTGCGTAAAATTCTTGTCTTGTTCCTTCGCCAATAAATCGGACGATTGACGGTTCCCCTTTTCCATACCTGGGTTCCCTCGCTCCCTAAGAATTTCAAGGTTCCCAGAATCCAAAAGCGCCCGGAAAGCAGTTCATACGCTACCCATTCTTCAAAAAAATATCCCACACCAGAAATCGGTCTCCCTCCCAGATCTGGGTGGTGTGCTCGCGTTCGGGGGCTTGCAGCCCCCACCTCCCCATTAACTTTCGGCTCCCCCCCTCGACCATATATAC